>OX451216.1:163029351-163292732 GCA_949628195.1 Phasia obesa
TCACAGATTATTGTCCTTTTGCCTGTAGGACGCTTAGTTTAGCTGGAAAATACATTTTTAGTTTTTCATATAAAAAAATTGAATTTTTCAATAAAAATAATTTTTTAAGGATTTTTTAAGTGATCACAGATTATTGTCCTTTTGCTTGTAGGACGCTTAGTTTAGCTGGAAAATGCATTTTTAGTTTTTCATATAAAAAAATTGAATTTTTCAATAAAAAATCCTATTTTAATAGATTTTTTAAGTGATCACAGATTATTGTCCTTTTGCCTGTAGGACGCTTAGTTTAGCTGGAAAATACATTTTTAGTTTTCATATAAAAAAATCGAATTTTTCAATAAAAATAATTTTTTAAGAATTTTTTAAGTGATCACAGATTATTGTCCTTTTGCCTGTAGGACGCTTAGTTTAGTTGGAAAATGCATTTTTAGTTTTTCATATAAAAAAATCGAATTTTTCAATAAAAATAATTTTTTAAGAATTTTTTAAGTGATCACAGATTATTGTCCTTTTGCCTGTAGGACGCTTAGTTTAGCTGGAAAATACATTTTTAGTTTTTCATATAAAAAAATTGAATTTTTCAATAAAAATAATTTTTTAAGGATTTTTTAAGTGATCACAGATTATTGTCCTTTTGCTTGTAGGACGCTTAGTTTAGCTGGAAAATGCATTTTTAGTTTTTCATATAAAAAAAATCAAATTTTTCAATAAAAAATCCCTTTTTTATAGATTTTTTAAGTGATCACAGATTATTGTCCTTTTGCCTGTAGGACGCTTAGTTTAGCTGGAAAATACATTTTTAGTTTTCATATAAAAAAATCGAATTTTTCAATAAAAATAATTTTTTAAGAATTTTTTAAGTGATCACAGATTATTGTCCTTTTGCCTGTAGGACGCTTAGTTTAGCTGGAAAATACATTTTTAGTTTTTCATATAAAAAAATTGAATTTTTCAATAAAAATAATTTTTTAAGGATTTTTTAAGTGATCACAGATTATTGTCCTTTTGCTTGTAGGACGCTTAGTTTAGCTGGAAAATGCATTTTTAGTTTTTCATATAAAAAAAATCAAATTTTTCAATAAAAAATCCCTTTTTTATAGATTTTTTAAGTGATCACAGATTATTGTCCTTTTGCCTGTAGGACGCTTAGTTTAGCTGGAAAATACATTTTTAGTTTTTCATATAAAAAAAGTCGAATTTTTTAATAAAAAATCCCTTTTTATAGATTTTTTAAGTGATCACAGATTATTGTCCTTTTGCCTGTAGGACGCTTAGTTTAGCTGGAAAATGCATTTTTAGTTTTTCATATAAAAAAATCGAATTTTTGAATAAAAATACTTTTTTATGAATTTTTTAAGTGATCACAGATTATTGTCCTTTTGCCTGTAGGACGCTTAGTTTAGCTGGAAAATGCATTTTTAGTTTTTCATATAAAAAAATCGAATTTTTCAATAAAAAATCCCTTTTTTATAGATTTTATAAGTGATCACAGATTATTGTCCTTTTGCCTGTAGGACGCTTAGTTTAGCTGGAAAATACATTTTTAGTTTTCATATAAAAAAATCGAATTTTTCAATAAAAATAATTTTTTAAGAATTTTTTAAGTGATCACAGATTATTGTCCTTTTGCCTGTAGGGCGCTTAGTTTAGTTGGAAAATGCATTTTTAGTTTTTGGTATAAAAAAAATCGAATTTTTCAATAAAAAATCCCTTTTTTATAGATTTTTTAAGTGATCACAGATTATTGTCCTTTTGCCTGTAGGACGCTTAGTTTAGCTGGAAAATACATTTTTAGTTTTTCATATAAAAAAATCGAATTTTTCAATAAAAATAATTTTTTAAGAATTTTTTAAGTGATCACAGATTATTGTCCTTTTGCTTGTAGGATGCTTAGTTTAGCTGGAAAATACATTTTTAGTTTTTCATATAAAAAAATTGAATTTTTCAATAAAAATAATTTTTTAAGGATTTTTTAAGTGATCACAGATTATTGTCCTTTTGCTTGTAGGACGCTTAGTTTAGTTGGAAAATGCATTTTTAGTTTTTCATATAAAAAAAATCGAATTTTTCAATAAAAAATCCCTTTTTTATAGATTTTTTAAGTGATCACAGATTATTGTCCTTTTGGCTGTAGGACGCTTAGTTTAGCTGGAAAATGCATTTTTAGTTTTTCATATAAAAAAAATCGAATTTTTCAATAAAAAATCCCTTTTTTTATAGATTTTTTAAGTGATCATAGATTATTGTCCTTTTGCCTGTAGGACGCTTAGTTTAGCTGAAAATGCATTTTTAGTTTTTCATATAAAAAAATCGAATTTTTCAATAAAAATAATTTTTTAAGAATTTTTTAAGTGAACACAGATTATTGTCCTTTTGCCTGTAGGACGCTTAGTTTAGCTGGAAAATACATTTTTAGTTTTTCATATAAAAAAATCGAATTTTTCAATAACAATAATTTTTAAGAATTTTTTAAGTGATCACAGATTATTGTCCTTTTGCCTGTAGGACGCTTAGTTTAGCTAGAAAATGGGTTTTTAGTTTTTCATATAAAAAAATCGAATTTTTCAATAAAAAATCCCTTTTTTATAGATTTTTTAAGTGATCACAGATTATTGTCCTTTTGCCTGTAGGACGCTTAGTTTAGCTGGAAAATACATTTTTAGTTTTTCATATAAAAAAATTGAATTTTTCAATAAAAATAATTTTTTAAGGATTTTTTAAGTGATCACAGATTATTGTCCTTTTGCTTGTAGGACGCTTAGTTTAGCTGGAAAATGCATTTTTAGTTTTTCATATAAAAAAAATTGAATTTTTCAATAAAAAATCCCTTTTTTATAGATTTTTTAAGTGATCACAGATTATTGTCCTTTTGCCTGTAGGACGCTTAGTTTAGCTGGAAAATACATTTTTAGTTTTTCATATAAAAAAATTGAATTTTTCAATAAAAATAATTTTTTAAGGATTTTTTAAGTGATCACAGATTATTGTCCTTTTGCCTGTAGGACGCTTAGTTTAGCTGGAAAATACATTTTTAGTTTTTCATATAAAAAAATCGAATTTTTCAATAAAAATAATTTTTTAAGAATTTTTTAAGTGATCACAGATTATTGTCCTTTTGCCTGTAGTTTAGCTGGAAAATACATTTTTAGTTTTTCATATAAAAAAATCGAATTTTTCAATAAAAATAATTTTTTAAGAATTTTTTAAGTGATCACAGATTTTTGTCCTTTTGCCTGTAGGACGCTTAGTTTAGCTGGAAAATGCATTTTTAGTTTTTCATATAAAAAAAATTGAATTTTTCAATAAAAAATCCCTTTTTTATAGATTTTTTAAGTGATCACAGATTATTGTCCTTTTGCCTGTAGGACGCTTAGTTTAGCTGGAAAATACATTTTTAGTTTTTCATATAAAAAAATTGAATTTTTCAATAAAAATAATTTTTTAAGGATTTTTTAAGTGATCACAGATTATTGTCCTTTTGCCTGTAGGACGCTTAGTTTAGCTGGAAAATACATTTTTAGTTTTTCATATAAAAAAATCGAATTTTTCAATAAAAATAATTTTTTAAGAATTTTTTAAGTGATCACAGATTATTGTCCTTTTGCCTGTAGGACGCTTAGTTTAGTTGGAAAATGCATTTTTAGTTTTTCATATAAAAAAATCGAATTTTTCAATAAAAAATCCCTTTTTTATAGATTTTTTAAGTGATCACAGATTATTGTCCTTTTGCCTGTAGGACGCTTAGTTTAGCTGGAAAATACATTTTTAGTTTTTCATATAAAAAAATCGAATTTTTCAATAAAAATAATTTTTTAAGAATTTTTTAAGTGATCACAGATTATTGTCCTTTTGCCTGTAGGACGCTTAGTTTAGCTGGAAAATGCATTTTTAGTTTTTCATATAAAAAAAAATCGAATTTTTCAATAAAAAATCCCTTTTTTTTATAGATTTTTTAAGTGATCATAGATTATTGTCCTTTTGCCTGTAGGACGCTTAGTTTAGCTGAAAATGCATTTTTAGTTTTTCATATAAAAAAAAAAATTGAATTTTTCAATAAAAAATCCCTTTTTTTTATAGATTTTTTAAGTGATCACAGATTATTGTCCTTTTGCCTGTAGGACGCTTAGTTTAGCTGGAAAATACATTTTTAGTTTTTCATATAAAAAAATTGAATTTTTCAATAAAAATAATTTTTTAAGGATTTTTTAAGTGATCACAGATTATTGTCCTTTTGCTTGTAGGACGCTTAGTTTAGCTGGAAAATGCATTTTTAGTTTTTCATATAAAAAAAATCGTATTTTTCAATAAAAAATCCCTTTTTTTTATAGATTTTTTAAGTGATCACAGATTATTGTCCTTTTGCCTGTAGGACGCTTAGTTTAGCTGGAAAATACATTTTTAGTTTTTCATATAAAAAAATTGAATTTTTCAATAAAAATAATTTTGAAGGATTTTTTAAGTGATCACAGATTATTGTCCTTTTGCCTGTAGGACGCTTAGTTTAGTTGGAAAATGCATTTTTAGTTTTTCATATAAAAAAATCGAATTTTTCAATAAAAAATCCCTTTTTTATAGATTTTTTAAGTGATCACAGATTATTGTCCTTTTGCCTGTAGGACGCTTAGTTTAGCTGGAAAATACATTTTTAGTTTTTCATATAAAAAAATCGAATTTTTTAATAAAAAATCCCTTTCTTATAGATTTTTTAAGTGATCACAGATTATTGTTCTTTTGCCTGTAGGACGCTTAGTTTAGCTGGAAAATGCATTTTTAGTTTTTCATATAAAAAAATCCAATTTTTGAATAAAAATACTTTTTTATGAATTTTTTAAGTGATCACAGATTATTGTCCTTTTGCCTGTAGGACGCTTAGTTTAGCTGGAAAATACATTTTTAGTTTTTCATATAAAAAAATCGAATTTTTCAATAAAAATAATTTTTTAATAATTTTTTAAGTGATCACAGATTATTGTCCTTTTGCCTGTAGGACGCTTAGTTTAGCTGGAAAATACATTTTTAGTTTTTCATATAAAAAAATTGAATTTTTCAATAAAAATAATTTTTTAAGGATTTTTTAAGTGATCACAGATTATTGTCCTTTTGCTTGTAGGACGCTTAGTTTAGCTGGAAAATGCATTTTTAGTTTTTCATATAAAAAAAAATTGAATTTTTCAATAAAAAATCCCTTTTTTATAGATTTTTTAAGTGATCACAGATTATTGTCCTTTTGCCTGTAGGACGCTTAGTTTAGCTGGAAAATACATTTTTAGTTTTTCATATAAAAAAATCGAATTTTTCAATAAAAATAATTTTTTAAGAATTTTTTAAGTGATCACAGATTATTGTCCTTTTGCCTGTAGGACGCTTAGTTTAGTTGGAAAATGCATTTTTAGTTTTTCATATAAAAAAATCGAATTTTTCAATAAAAAATCCCTTTTTTATAGATTTTTTAAGTGATCACAGATTATTGTCCTTTTGCCTGTAGGACGCTTAGTTTAGCTGGAAAATACATTTTTAGTTTTTCATATAAAAAAATCGAATTTTTCAATAAAAATAATTTTTTAAGAATTTTTTAAGTGATCACAGATTATTGTCCTTTTGCCTGTAGGACGCTTAGTTTAGCTGGAAAATGCATTTTTAGTTTTTCATATAAAAAAAAATCGAATTTTTCAATAAAAAATCCCTTTTTTTTATAGATTTTTTAAGTGATCATAGATTATTGTCCTTTTGCCTGTAGGACGCTTAGTTTAGCTGAAAATGCATTTTTTGTTTTTCATATAAAAAAAAAAATTGAATTTTTCAATAAATAATCCCTTTTTTTTATAGATTTTTTAAGTGATCACAGATTATTGTCCTTTTGCCTGTAGGACGCTTAGTTTAGCTGGAAAATACATTTTTAGTTTTTCATATAAAAAAATTGAATTTTTCAATAAAAATAATTTTTTAAGGATTTTTTAAGTGATCACAGATTATTGTCCTTTTGCTTGTAGGACGCTTAGTTTAGCTGGAAAATGCATTTTTAGTTTTTCATATAAAAAAAATCGTATTTTTCAATAAAAAATCCCTTTTTTTTATAGATTTTTTAAGTGATCACAGATTATTGTCCTTTTGCCTGTAGGACGCTTAGTTTAGCTGGAAAATACATTTTTAGTTTTTCATATAAAAAAATTGAATTTTTCAATAAAAATAATTTTGAAGGATTTTTTAAGTGATCACAGATTATTGTCCTTTTGCCTGTAGGACGCTTAGTTTAGTTGGAAAATGCATTTTTAGTTTTTCATATAAAAAAATCGAATTTTTCAATAAAAAATCCCTTTTTTATAGATTTTTTAAGTGATCACAGATTATTGTCCTTTTGCCTGTAGGACGCTTAGTTTAGCTGGAAAATACATTTTTAGTTTTTCATATAAAAAAATCGAATTTTTTAATAAAAAATCCCTTTCTTATAGATTTTTTAAGTGATCACAGATTATTGTTCTTTTGCCTGTAGGACGCTTAGTTTAGCTGGAAAATGCATTTTTAGTTTTTCATATAAAAAAATCGAATTTTTGAATAAAAATACTTTTTTATGAATTTTTTAAGTGATCACAGATTATTGTCCTTTTGCCTGTAGGACGCTTAGTTTAGCTGGAAAATGCATTTTTAGTTTTTCATATAAAAAAATCGAATTTTTCAATAAAAAATCCCTTTTTTATAGATTTTATAAGTGATCACAGATTATTGTCCTTTTGCCTGTAGGACGCTTAGTTTAGCTGGAAAATACATTTTTAGTTTTTCATATAAAAAAATCGAATTTTTCAATAAAAATAATTTTTTAATAATTTTTTAAGTGATCACAGATTATTGTCCTTTTGCCTGTAGGACGCTTAGTTTAGCTGGAAAATACATTTTTAGTTTTTCATATAAAAAAATTGAATTTTTCAATAAAAATAATTTTTTAAGGATTTTTTAAGTGATCACAGATTATTGTCCTTTTGCTTGTAGGACGCTTAGTTTAGCTGGAAAATGCATTTTTAGTTTTTCATATAAAAAAAAATTGAATTTTTCAATAAAAAATCCCTTTTTTATAGATTTTTTAAGTGATCACAGATTATTGTCCTTTTGGCTGTAGGACGCTTAGTTTAGCTGGAAAATGCATTTTTAGTTTTTTATATAAAAAAAAATCGAATTTTTCAATAAAAAATCCCTTTTTTTATAAATTTTTTAAGTGATCATAGATTATTGTCCTTTTGCCTGTAGGACGCTTAGTTTAGCTGAAAATGCATTTTTAGTTTTTCATATAAAAAAATCGAATTTTTCAATAAAAATAATTTTTTAAGAATTTTTTAAGTGAACACAGATTATTGTCCTTTTGCCTGTAGGACGCTTAGTTTAGTTGGAAAATGCATTTTTAGTTTTTCATATAAAAAAAATCGAATTTTTCAATAAAAAATCCCTTTTTTATAGATTTTTTAAGTGATCACAGATTATTGTCCTTTTGCCTGTAGGACGCTTAGTTTAGCTGGAAAATACATTTTTAGTTTTTCATATAAAAAAATTGAATTTTTCAATAAAAATAATTTTTTAAGGATTTTTTAAGTGATCACAGATTATTGTCCTTTTGCCTGTAGGACGCTTAGTTTAGCTGGAAAATACATTTTTAGTTTTTCATATAAAAAAATCGAATTTTTCAATAAAAATAATTTTTTAAGAATTTTTTAAGTGATCACAGATTATTGTCCTTTTGCCTGTAGGACGCTTAGTTTAGTTGGAAAATGCATTTTTAGTTTTTCATATAAAAAAATCGAATTTTTCAATAAAAAATCCCTTTTTTATAGATTTTTTAAGTGATCACAGATTATTGTCCTTTTGCCTGTAGGACGCTTAGTTTAGCTGGAAAATACATTTTTAGTTTTTCATATAAAAAAATCGAATTTTTCAATAAAAATAATTTTTTAAGAATTTTTTAAGTGATCACAGATTATTGTCCTTTTGCCTGTAGGACGCTTAGTTTAGCTGGAAAATGCATTTTTAGTTTTTCATATAAAAAAAAATCGAATTTTTCAATAAAAAATCCCTTTTTTTTATAGATTTTTTAAGTGATCATAGATTATTGTCCTTTTGCCTGTAGGACGCTTAGTTTAGCTGAAAATGCATTTTTAGTTTTTCATATAAAAAAAAAAATTGAATTTTTCAATAAAAAATCCCTTTTTTTATAGATTTTTTAAGTGATCACAGATTATTGTCCTTTTGCCTGTAGGACGCTTAGTTTAGCTGGAAAATACATTTTTAGTTTTTCATATAAAAAAATTGAATTTTTCAATAAAAATAATTTTTTAAGGATTTTTTAAGTGATCACAGATTATTGTCCTTTTGCTTGTAGGACGCTTAGTTTAGCTGGAAAATGCATTTTTAGTTTTTCATATAAAAAAAATCGTATTTTTCAATAAAAAATCCCTTTTTTTTATAGATTTTTTAAGTGATCACAGATTATTGTCCTTTTGCCTGTAGGACGCTTAGTTTAGCTGGAAAATACATTTTTAGTTTTTCATATAAAAAAATTGAATTTTTCAATAAAAATAATTTTGAAGGATTTTTTAAGTGATCACAGATTATTGTCCTTTTGCCTGTAGGACGCTTAGTTTAGTTGGAAAATGCATTTTTAGTTTTTCATATAAAAAAATCGAATTTTTCAATAAAAAATCCCTTTTTTATAGATTTTTTAAGTGATCACAGATTATTGTCCTTTTGCCTGTAGGACGCTTAGTTTAGCTGGAAAATACATTTTTAGTTTTTCATATAAAAAAATCGAATTTTTTAATAAAAAATCCCGTTCTTATAGATTTTTTAAGTGATCACAGATTATTGTTCTTTTGCCTGTAGGACGCTTAGTTTAGCTGGAAAATGCATTTTTAGTTTTTCATATAAAAAAATCGAATTTTTGAATAAAAATACTTTTTTATGAATTTTTTAAGTGATCACAGATTATTGTCCTTTTGCCTGTAGGACGCTTAGTTTAGCTGGAAAATACATTTTTAGTTTTTCATATAAAAAAATCGAATTTTTCAATAAAAATAATTTTTTAATAATTTTTTAAGTGATCACAGATTATTGTCCTTTTGCCTGTAGGACGCTTAGTTTAGCTGGAAAATACATTTTTAGTTTTTCATATAAAAAAATTGAATTTTTCAATAAAAATAATTTTTTAAGGATTTTTTAAGTGATCACAGATTATTGTCCTTTTGCTTGTAGGACGCTTAGTTTAGCTGGAAAATGCATTTTTAGTTTTTCATATAAAAAAAAATTGAATTTTTCAATAAAAAATCCCTTTTTTATAGATTTTTTAAGTGATCACAGATTATTGTCCTTTTGGCTGTAGGACGCTTAGTTTAGCTGGAAAATGCATTTTTAGTTTTTTATATAAAAAAAAATCGAATTTTTCAATAAAAAATCCCTTTTTTTATAAATTTTTTAAGTGATCATAGATTATTGTCCTTTTGCCTGTAGGACGCTTAGTTTAGCTGGAAAATACATTTTTAGTTTTTCATATAAAAAAATCGAATTTTTCAATAAAAATAATTTTTTAATAATTTTTTAAGTGATCACAGATTATTGTCCTTTTGCCTGTAGGACGCTTAGTTTAGCTGGAAAATACATTTTTAGTTTTTCATATAAAAAAATTGAATTTTTCAATAAAAATAATTTTTTAAGGATTTTTTAAGTGATCACAGATTATTGTCCTTTTGCTTGTAGGACGCTTAGTTTAGCTGGAAAATGCATTTTTAGTTTTTCATATAAAAAAAAATTGAATTTTTCAATAAAAAATCCCTTTTTTATAGATTTTTTAAGTGATCACAGATTATTGTCCTTTTGGCTGTAGGACGCTTAGTTTAGCTGGAAAATGCATTTTTAGTTTTTTATATAAAAAAAATCGAATTTTTCAATAAAAAATCCCTTTTTTTATAAATTTTTTAAGTGATCATAGATTATTGTCCTTTTGCCTGTAGGACGCTTAGTTTAGCTGAAAATGCATTTTTAGTTTTTCATATAAAAAAATCGAATTTTTCAATAAAAATAATTTTTTAAGAATTTTTTAAGTGAACACAGATTATTGTCCTTTTGCCTGTAGGACGCTTAGTTTAGTTGGAAAATGCATTTTTAGTTTTTCATATAAAAAAAATCGAATTTTTCAATAAAAAATCCCTTTTTTATAGATTTTTTAAGTGATCACAGATTATTGTCCTTTTGCCTGTAGGACGCTTAGTTTAGCTGGAAAATACATTTTTAGTTTTTCATATAAAAAAATTGAATTTTTCAATAAAAATAATTTTTTAAGGATTTTTTAAGTGATCACAGATTATTGTCCTTTTGCTTGTAGGACGCTTAGTTTAGCTGGAAAATGCATTTTTAGTTTTTCATATAAAAAAAATTGAATTTTTCAATAAAAAATCCCTTTTTTATAGATTTTTTAAGTGATCACAGATTATTGTCCTTTTGCCTGTAGGACGCTTAGTTTAGCTGGAAAATACATTTTTAGTTTTTCATATAAAAAAATTGAATTTTTCAATAAAAATAATTTTTTAAGGATTTTTTAAGTGATCACAGATTGTTGTCCTTTTGCTTGTAGGACGCTTAGTTTAGCTGGAAAATGCATTTTTAGTTTTTCATATAAAAAAAATTGAATTTTTCAATAAAAAATCCTATTTTAATAGATTTTTTAAGTGATCACAGATTATTGACCTTTTGCCTGTAGGACGCTTAGTTTAGCTGGAAAATACATTTTTAGTTTTTCATATAAAAAAATCGAATTTTTCAATAAAAATAATTTTTTAAGAATTTTTTAAGTGATCACAGATTATTGTCCTTTTGCCTGTAGGACGCTTAGTTTAGCTGGAAAATGCATTTTTAGTTTTTCATATAAAAAAAAATCGAATTTTTGAATAAAAATACTTTTTTATGAATTTTTTAAGTGATCATAGATTATTGTCCTTTTGCCTGTAGGACGCTTAGTTTAGCTGAAAATGCATTTTTAGTTTTTCATATAAAAAAATCGAATTTTCAATAAAAATAATTTTTTAAAAATTTTTTAAGTGAACACAGATTATTGTCCTTTTGCCTGTAGGACGCTTAGTTTAGTTGGAAAATGCATTTTTAGTTTTTCGTATAAAAAAAATCGAATTTTTCAATAAAAAATCCCTTTTTTATAGATTTTTTAAGTGATCACAGATTATTGTCCTTTTGCCTGTAGGACGCTTAGTTTAGCTGGAAAATGCATTTTTAGTTTTTCATATAAAAAAATCGAATTTTTCAATAAAAATAATTTTTTAAGAATTTTTTAAGTGAACACAGATTATTGTCCTTTTGCCTGTAGGACGCTTAGTTTAGTTGAAAAATGCATTTTTAGTTTTTCATATAAAAAAAATCGAATTTTTCAATAAAAAATCCCTTTTTTATAGATTTTTTAAGTGATCACAGATTATTGTCCTTTTGCCTGTAGGACGCTTAGTTTAGCTGGAAAATACATTTTTAGTTTTTCATATAAAAAAATTGAATTTTTCAATAAAAATAATTTTTTAAGGATTTTTTAAGTGATCACAGATTATTGTCCTTTTGCTTGTAGGACGCTTAGTTTAGCTGGAAAATGCATTTTTAGTTTTTCATATAAAAAAATTGAATTTTTCAATAAAAAATCCTATTTTAATAGATTTTTTAAGTGATCACAGATTATTGTCCTTTTGCCTGTAGGACGCTTAGTTTAGCTGGAAAATACATTTTTAGTTTTCATATAAAAAAATCGAATTTTTCAATAAAAATAATTTTTTAAGAATTTTTTAAGTGATCACAGATTATTGTCCTTTTGCCTGTAGGACGCTTAGTTTAGTTGGAAAATGCATTTTTAGTTCTTCATATAAAAAAAATCGAATTTTTCAATAAAAAATCCCTTTTTTATAGATTTTTTAAGTGATCACAGATTATTGTCCTTTTGCCTGTAGGACGCTTAGTTTAGCTGGAAAATACATTTTTAGTTTTTCACATAAAAAAATTGAATTTTTGAATAAAAATACTTTTTTATGAATTTTTTAAGTGATCACAGATTATTGTCCTTTTGCCTGTAGGACGCTTAGTTTAGCTGGAAAATACATTTTTAGTTTTTCATATAAAAAAAGTCGAATTTTTTAATAAAAAATCCCTTTTTTATAGATTTTTTAAGTGATCACAGATTATTGTCCTTTTGCCTGTAGGACGCTTAGTTTAGCTGGAAAATACATTTTTAGTTTTCATATAAAAAAATCGAATTTTTCAATAAAAATAATTTTTTAAGAATTTTTTAAGTGATCACAGATTATTGTCCTTTTGCCTGTAGGACGCTTAGTTTAGTTGGAAAATGCATTTTTAGTTTTTCATATAAAAAAAATCGAATTTTTCAATAAAAACTCCCTTTTTTATAGATTTTTTAAGTGATCACAGATTATTGTTCTTTTGCCTGTAGGACGCTTAGTTTAGCTGGAAAATGCATTTTTACTTTTTCATATAAAAAAATCGAATTTTTGAATAAAAATACTTTTTTATGAATTTTTTAAGTGATCACAGATTATTGTCCTTTTGCCTGTAGGACGCTTAGTTTAGCTGGAAAATGCATTTTTAGTTTTTCATATAAAAAAATCGAATTTTTCAATAAAAAATCCCTTTTTTATAGATTTTATAAGTGATCACAGATTATTGTCCTTTTGCCTGTAGGACGCTTAGTTTAGCTGGAAAATACATTTTTAGTTTTCATATAAAAAAATTGAATTTTTCAATAAAAATAATTTTTTAAGGATTTTTTAAGTGATCACAGATTATTGTCCTTTTGCTTGTAGGACGCTTAGTTTAGCTGGAAAATGCATTTTTAGTTTTTCATATAAAAAAAAATCAAATTTTTCAATAAAAAATCCCTTTTTTATAGATTTTTTAAGTGATCACAGATTATTGTCCTTTTGCCTGTAGGACGCTTAGTTTAGCTGGAAAATACATTTTTAGTTTTTCATATAAAAAAAGTCGAATTTTTTAATAAAAAATCCCTTTTTATAGATTTTTTAAGTGATCACAGATTATTGTCCTTTTGCCTGTAGGACGCTTAGTTTAGCTGGAAAATGCATTTTTAGTTTTTCATATAAAAAAATCGAATTTTTGAATAAAAATACTTTTTTATGAATTTTTTAAGTGATCACAGATTATTGTCCTTTTGCCTGTAGGACGCTTAGTTTAGCTGGAAAATGCATTTTTAGTTTTTCATATAAAAAAATCGAATTTTTCAATAAAAAATCCCTTTTTTATAGATTTTATAAGTGATCACAGATTATTGTCCTTTTGCCTGTAGGACGCTTAGTTTAGCTGGAAAATACATTTTTAGTTTTCATATAAAAAAATCGAATTTTTCAATAAAAATAATTTTTTAAGAATTTTTTAAGTGATCACAGATTATTGTCCTTTTGCCTGTAGGGCGCTTAGTTTAGTTGGAAAATGCATTTTTAGTTTTTCATATAAAAAAAATCGAATTTTTCAATAAAAACTCCCTTTTTTATAGATTTTTTAAGTGATCACAGATTATTGTCCTTTTGCCTGTAGGACGCTTAGTTTAGCTGGAAAATGCATTTTTACTTTTTCATATAAAAAAATCGAATTTTTGAATAAAAATACTTTTTTATGAATTTTTTAAGTGATCACAGATTATTGTCCTTTTGCCTGTAGGACGCTTAGTTTAGCTGGAAAATGCATTTTTAGTTTTTCATATAAAAAAATCGAATTTTTCAATAAAAAATCCCTTTTTTATAGATTTTATAAGTGATCACAGATTATTGTCCTTTTGCCTGTAGGACGCTTAGTTTAGCTGGAAAATACATTTTTAGTTTTCATATAAAAAAATTGAATTTTTCAATAAAAATAATTTTTTAAGGATTTTTTAAGTGATCACAGATTATTGTCCTTTTGCTTGTAGGACGCTTAGTTTAGCTGGAAAATGCATTTTTAGTTTTTCATATAAAAAAAATCAAATTTTTCAATAAAAAATCCCTTTTTTATAGATTTTTTAAGTGATCACAGATTATTGTCCTTTTGCCTGTAGGACGCTTAGTTTAGCTGGAAAATACATTTTTAGTTTTTCATATAAAAAAAGTCGAATTTTTTAATAAAAAATCCCTTTTTATAGATTTTTTAAGTGATCACAGATTATTGTCCTTTTGCCTGTAGGACGCTTAGTTTAGCTGGAAAATGCATTTTTAGTTTTTCATATAAAAAAATCGAATTTTTGAATAAAAATACTTTTTTATGAATTTTTTAAGTGATCACAGATTATTGTCCTTTTGCCTGTAGGACGCTTAGTTTAGCTGGAAAATGCATTTTTAGTTTTTCATATAAAAAAATCGAATTTTTCAATAAAAAATCCCTTTTTTATAGATTTTATAAGTGATCACAGATTATTGTCCTTTTGCCTGTAGGACGCTTAGTTTAGCTGGAAAATACATTTTTAGTTTTCATATAAAAAAATCGAATTTTTCAATAAAAATAATTTTTTAAGAATTTTTTAAGTGATCACAGATTATTGTCCTTTTGCCTGTAGGGCGCTTAGTTTAGTTGGAAAATGCATTTTTAGTTTTTGGTATAAAAAAAATCGAATTTTTCAATAAAAAATCCCTTTTTTATAGATTTTTTAAGTGATCACAGATTATTGTCCTTTTGCCTGTAGGACGCTTAGTTTAGCTGGAAAATACATTTTTAGTTTTTCATATAAAAAAATCGAATTTTTCAATAAAAATAATTTTTTAAGAAATTTTTAAGTGATCACAGATTATTGTCCTTTTGCTTGTAGGATGCTTAGTTTAGCTGGAAAATACATTTTTAGTTTTTCATATAAAAAAATTGAATTTTTCAATAAAAATAATTTTTTAAGGATTTTTTAAGTGATCACAGATTATTGTCCTTTTGCTTGTAGGACGCTTAGTTTAGTTGGAAAATGCATTTTTAGTTTTTCATATAAAAAAAATCGAATTTTTCAATAAAAAATCCCTTTTTTATAGATTTTTTAAGTGATCACAGATTATTGTCCTTTTGCCTGTAGGACGCTTAGTTTAGCTGGAAAATGCATTTTTACTTTTTCATATAAAAAAATCGAATTTTTCAATAAAAATAATTTTTTAAGAATTTTTTAAGTGATCACAGATTATTGTCCTTTTGCCTGTAGGACGCTTAGTTTAGTTGGAAAATGCATTTTTAGTTCTTCATATAAAAAAAATCGAATTTTTCAATAAAAAATCCCTTTTTTATAGATTTTTTAAGTGATCACAGATTATTGTCCTTTTGCCTGTAGGACGCTTAGTTTAGCTGGAAAATGCATTTTTAGTTTTTCATATAAAAAAATTGAATTTTTCAATAAAAAATCCCTTTTTTATAGATTTTTTAAGTGATCACAGATTATTGTCCTTTTGCCTGTAGGACGCTTAGTTTAGCTGGAAAATACATTTTTAGTTTTTCATATAAAGAAATTGAATTTTTCAATAAAAATAATTTTTTAAGGATTTTTTAAGTGATCACAGATTATTGTCCTTTTGCTTGTAGGACGCTTAGTTTAGCTGGAAAATGCATTTTTAGTTTTTCATATAAAAAAAATTGAATTTTTCAATAAAAAATCCCTTTTTTATAGATTTTTTAAGTGATCACAGATTATTGTCCTTTTGCCTGTAGGACGCTTAGTTTAGCTTGAAAATACATTTTTAGTTTTTCATATAAAAAAATTGAATTTTTCAATAAAAATAATTTTTTAAGGATTTTTTAAGTGATCACAGATTATTGTCCTTTTGCCTGTAGGACGCTTAGTTTAGCTGGAAAATACATTTTTAGTTTTTCATATAAAAAAATCGAATTTTTCAATAAAAATAATTTTTTAAGAATTTTTTAAGTGATCACAGATTATTGTCCTTTTGCCTGTAGTTTAGCTGGAAAATACATTTTTAGTTTTTCATATAAAAAAATCGAATTTTTCAATAAAAATAATTTTTTAAGAATTTTTTAAGTGATCACAGATTTTTGTCCTTTTGCCTGTAGGACGCTTAGTTTAGCTGGAAAATGCATTTTTAGTTTTTCATATAAAAAAAATTGAATTTTTCAATAAAAAATCCCTTTTTTATAGATTTTTTAAGTGATCACAGATTATTGTCCTTTTGCCTGTAGGACGCTTAGTTTAGCTGGAAAATACATTTTTAGTTTTTCATATAAAAAAATTGAATTTTTCAATAAAAATAATTTTTTAAGGATTTTTTAAGTGATCACAGATTATTGTCCTTTTGCCTGTAGGACGCTTAGTTTAGCTGGAAAATACATTTTTAGTTTTTCATATAAAAAAATCGAATTTTTCAATAAAAATAATTTTTTAAGAATTTTTTAAGTGATCACAGATTATTGTCCTTTTGCCTGTAGGACGCTTAGTTTAGTTGGAAAATGCATTTTTAGTTTTTCATATAAAAAAATCGAATTTTTCAATAAAAAATCCCTTTTTTATAGATTTTTTAAGTGATCACAGATTATTGTCCTTTTGCCTGTAGGACGCTTAGTTTAGCTGGAAAATACATTTTTAGTTTTTCATATAAAAAAATCGAATTTTTCAATAAAAATAATTTTTTAAGAATTTTTTAAGTGATCACAGATTATTGTCCTTTTGCCTGTAGGACGCTTAGTTTAGCTGGAAAATGCATTTTTAGTTTTTCATATAAAAAAAAATCGAATTTTTCAATAAAAAATCCCTTTTTTTATAGATTTTTTAAGTGATCATAGATTATTGTCCTTTTGCCTGTAGGACGCTTAGTTTAGCTGAAAATGCATTTTTAGTTTTTCATATAAAAAAAAAAATTGAATTTTTCAATAAAAAATCCCTTTTTTTTATAGATTTTTTAAGTGATCACAGATTATTGTCCTTTTGCCTGTAGGACGCTTAGTTTAGCTGGAAAATACATTTTTAGTTTTTCATATAAAAAAATTGAATTTTTCAATAAAAATAATTTTTTAAGGATTTTTTAAGTGATCACAGATTATTGTCCTTTTGCTTGTAGGACGCTTAGTTTAGCTGGAAAATGCATTTTTAGTTTTTCATATAAAAAAAATCGTATTTTTTAATAAAAAATCCCTTTTTTTTATAGATTTTTTAAGTGATCACAGATTATTGTCCTTTTGCCTGTAGGACGCTTAGTTTAGCTGGAAAATACATTTTTAGTTTTTCATATAAAAAAATTGAATTTTTCAATAAAAATAATTTTGAAGGATTTTTTAAGTGATCACAGATTATTGTCCTTTTGCCTGTAGGACGCTTAGTTTAGTTGGAAAATGCATTTTTAGTTTTTCATATAAAAAAATCGAATTTTTCAATAAAAAATCCCTTTTTTATAGATTTTTTAAGTGATCACAGATTATTGGCCTTTTGCCTGTAGGACGCTTAGTTTAGCTGGAAAATACATTTTTAGTTTTTCATATAAAAAAATCGAATTTTTTAATAAAAAATCCCTTTCTTATAGATTTTTTAAGTGATCACAGATTATTGTTCTTTTGCCTGTAGGACGCTTAGTTTAGCTGGAAAATGCATTTTTAGTTTTTCATATAAAAAAATCGAATTTTTGAATAAAAATACTTTTTTATGAATTTTTTAAGTGATCACAGATTATTGTCCTTTTGCCTGTAGGACGCTTAGTTTAGCTGGAAAATGCATTTTTAGTTTTTCATATAAAAAAATCGAATTTTTCAATAAAAAATCCCTTTTTTATAGATTTTATAAGTGATCACAGATTATTGTCCTTTTGCCTGTAGGACGCTTAGTTTAGCTGGAAAATACATTTTTAGTTTTTCATATAAAAAAATCGAATTTTTCAATAAAAATAATTTTTTAATAATTTTTTAAGTGATCACAGATTATTGTCCTTTTGCCTGTAGGACGCTTAGTTTAGCTGGAAAATACATTTTTAGTTTTTCATATAAAAAAATTGAATTTTTCAATAAAAATAATTTTTTAAGGATTTTTTAAGTGATCACAGATTATTGTCCTTTTGCTTGTAGGACGCTTAGTTTAGCTGGAAAATGCATTTTTAGTTTTTCATATAAAAAAAAATTGAATTTTTCAATAAAAAATCCCTTTTTTATAGATTTTTTAAGTGATCACAGATTATTGTCCTTTTGGCTGTAGGACGCTTAGTTTAGCTGGAAAATGCATTTTTAGTTTTTTATATAAAAAAAAATCGAATTTTTCAATAAAAAATCCCTTTTTTTATAAATTTTTTAAGTGATCATAGATTATTGTCCTTTTGCCTGTAGGACGCTTAGTTTAGCTGAAAATGCATTTTTAGTTTTTCATATAAAAAAATCGAATTTTTCAATAAAAATAATTTTTTAAGAATTTTTTAAGTGAACACAGATTATTGTCCTTTTGCCTGTAGGACGCTTAGTTTAGTTGGAAAATGCATTTTTAGTTTTTCATATAAAAAAAATCGAATTTTTCAATAAAAAATCCCTTTTTTATAGATTTTTTAAGTGATCACAGATTATTGTCCTTTTGCCTGTAGGACGCTTAGTTTAGCTGGAAAATACATTTTTAGTTTTTCATATAAAAAAATTGAATTTTTCAATAAAAATAATTTTTTAAGGATTTTTTAAGTGATCGCAGATTATTGTCCTTTTGCTTGTAGGACGCTTACTTTAGCTGGAAAATGCATTTTTAGTTTTTCATATAAAAAAAATTGAATTTTTCAATAAAAAATCCCTTTTTTATAGATTTTTTAAGTGATCACAGATTATTGTCCTTTTGCCTGTAGGACGCTTAGTTTAGCTGGAAAATACATTTTTAGTTTTTCATATAAAAAAATTGAATTTTTCAATAAAAATAATTTTTTAAGGATTTTTTAAGTGATCACAGATTGTTGTCCTTTTGCTTGTAGGACGCTTAGTTTAGCTGGAAAATGCATTTTTAGTTTTTCATATAAAAAAAATTGAATTTTTCAATAAAAAATCCTATTTTAATAGATTTTTTAAGTGATCACAGATTATTGTCCTTTTGCCTGTAGGACGCTTAGTTTAGCTGGAAAATACATTTTTAGTTTTTCATATAAAAAAATCGAATTTTTCAATAAAAATAATTTTTTAAGAATTTTTTAAGTGATCACAGATTATTGTCCTTTTGCCTGTAGGACGCTTAGTTTAGCTGGAAAATGCATTTTTAGTTTTTCATATAAAAAAAAATCGAATTTTTGAATAAAAATACTTTTTTATGAATTTTTTAAGTGATCATAGATTATTGTCCTTTTGCCTGTAGGACGCTTAGTTTAGCTGAAAATGCATTTTTAGTTTTTCATATAAAAAAATCGAATTTTTCAATAAAAATAATTTTTTAAAAATTTTTTAAGTGAACACAGATTATTGTCCTTTTGCCTGTAGGACGCTTAGTTTAGTTGGAAAATGCATTTTTAGTTTTTCGTATAAAAAAAATCGAATTTTTCAATAAAAAATCCCTTTTTTATAGATTTTTTAAGTGATCACAGATTATTGTCCTTTTGCCTGTAGGACGCTTAGTTTAGCTGGAAAATGCATTTTTAGTTTTTCATATAAAAAAATCGAATTTTTCAATAAAAATAATTTTTTAAGAATTTTTTAAGTGAACACAGATTATTGTCCTTTTGCCTGTAGGACGCTTAGTTTAGTTGAAAAATGCATTTTTAGTTTTTCATATAAAAAAAATCGAATTTTTCAATAAAAAATCCCTTTTTTATAGATTTTTTAAGTGATCACAGATTATTGTCCTTTTGCCTGTAGGACGCTTAGTTTAGCTGGAAAATACATTTTTAGTTTTTCATATAAAAAAATTGAATTTTTCAATAAAAATAATTTTTTAAGGATTTTTTAAGTGATCACAGATTATTGTCCTTTTGCTTGTAGGACGCTTAGTTTAGCTGGAAAATGCATTTTTAGTTTTTCATATAAAAAAATTGAATTTTTCAATAAAAAATCCTATTTTAATAGATTTTTTAAGTGATCACAGATTATTGTCCTTTTGCCTGTAGGACGCTTAGTTTAGCTGGAAAATACATTTTTAGTTTTCATATAAAAAAATCGAATTTTTCAATAAAAATAATTTTTTAAGAATTTTTTAAGTGATCACAGATTATTGTCCTTTTGCCTGTAGGACGCTTAGTTTAGTTGGAAAATGCATTTTTAGTTCTTCATATAAAAAAAATCGAATTTTTCAATAAAAAATCCCTTTTTTATAGATTTTTTAAGTGATCACAGATTATTGTCCTTTTGCCTGTAGGACGCTTAGTTTAGCTGGAAAATACATTTTTAGTTTTTCACATAAAAAAATTGAATTTTTGAATAAAAATACTTTTTTATGAATTTTTTAAGTGATCACAGATTATTGTCCTTTTGCCTGTAGGACGCTTAGTTTAGCTGGAAAATGCATTTTTAGTTTTTCATATAAAAAAATCGAATTTTTCAATAAAAAATCCCTTTTTTATAGATTTTATAAGTGATCACAGATTATTGTCCTTTTGCCTGTAGGACGCTTAGTTTAGCTGGAAAATACATTTTTAGTTTTCATATAAAAAAATCGAATTTTTCAATAAAAATAATTTTTTAAGAATTTTTTAAGTGATCACAGATTATTGTCCTTTTGCCTGTAGGACGCTTAGTTTAGTTGGAAAATGCATTTTTAGTTTTTCATATAAAAAAAATCGAATTTTTCAATAAAAACTCCCTTTTTTATAGATTTTTTAAGTGATCACAGATTATTGTCCTTTTGCCTGTAGGACGCTTAGTTTAGCTGGAAAATGCATTTTTACTTTTTCATATAAAAAAATCGAATTTTTGAATAAAAATACTTTTTTATGAATTTTTTAAGTGATCACAGATTATTGTCCTTTTGCCTGTAGGACGCTTAGTTTAGCTGGAAAATGCATTTTTAGTTTTTCATATAAAAAAATCGAATTTTTCAATAAAAAATCCCTTTTTTATAGATTTTATAAGTGATCACAGATTATTGTCCTTTTGCCTGTAGGACGCTTAGTTTAGCTGGAAAATACATTTTTAGTTTTCATATAAAAAAATCGAATTTTTCAATAAAAATAATTTTTTAAGAATTTTTTAAGTGATCACAGATTATTGTCCTTTTGCCTGTAGGACGCTTAGTTTAGCTGGAAAATACATTTTTAGTTTTTCATATAAAAAAATTGAATTTTTCAATAAAAATAATTTTTTAAGGATTTTTTAAGTGATCACAGATTATTGTCCTTTTGCTTGTAGGACGCTTAGTTTAGCTGGAAAATGCATTTTTAGTTTTTCATATAAAAAAAATCAAATTTTTCAATAAAAAATCCCTTTTTTATAGATTTTTTAAGTGATCACAGATTATTGTCCTTTTGCCTGTAGGACGCTTAGTTTAGCTGGAAAATACATTTTTAGTTTTTCATATAAAAAAAGTCGAATTTTTTAATAAAAAATCCCTTTTTATAGATTTTTTAAGTGATCACAGATTATTGTCCTTTTGCCTGTAGGACGCTTAGTTTAGCTGGAAAATGCATTTTTAGTTTTTCATATAAAAAAATCGAATTTTTGAATAAAAATACTTTTTTATGAATTTTTTAAGTGATCACAGATTATTGTCCTTTTGCCTGTAGGACGCTTAGTTTAGCTGGAAAATGCATTTTTAGTTTTTCATATAAAAAAATCGAATTTTTCAATAAAAAATCCCTTTTTTATAGATTTTATAAGTGATCACAGATTATTGTCCTTTTGCCTGTAGGACGCTTAGTTTAGCTGGAAAATACATTTTTAGTTTTCATATAAAAAAATCGAATTTTTCAATAAAAATAATTTTTTAAGAATTTTTTAAGTGATCACAGATTATTGTCCTTTTGCCTGTAGGGCGCTTAGTTTAGTTGGAAAATGCATTTTTAGTTTTTGGTATAAAAAAAATCGAATTTTTCAATAAAAAATCCCTTTTTTATAGATTTTTTAAGTGATCACAGATTATTGTCCTTTTGCCTGTAGGACGCTTAGTTTAGCTGGAAAATACATTTTTAGTTTTTCATATAAAAAAATCGAATTTTTCAATAAAAATAATTTTTTAAGAATTTTTTAAGTGATCACAGATTATTGTCCTTTTGCTTGTAGGATGCTTAGTTTAGCTGGAAAATACATTTTTAGTTTTTCATATAAAAAAATTGAATTTTTCAATAAAAATAATTTTTTAAGGATTTTTTAAGTGATCACAGATTATTGTCCTTTTGCTTGTAGGACGCTTAGTTTAGTTGGAAAATGCATTTTTAGTTTTTCATATAAAAAAAATCGAATTTTTCAATAAAAAATCCCTTTTTTATAGATTTTTTAAGTGATCACAGATTATTGTCCTTTTGGCTGTAGGACGCTTAGTTTAGCTGGAAAATGCATTTTTAGTTTTTCATATAAAAAAAATCGAATTTTTCAATAAAAAATCCCTTTTTTTATAGATTTTTTAAGTGATCATAGATTATTGTCCTTTTGCCTGTAGGACGCTTAGTTTAGCTGAAAATGCATTTTTAGTTTTTCATATAAAAAAATCGAATTTTTCAATAAAAATAATTTTTTAAGAATTTTTTAAGTGAACACAGATTATTGTCCTTTTGCCTGTAGGACGCTTAGTTTAGCTGGAAAATACATTTTTAGTTTTTCATATAAAAAAATCGAATTTTTCAATAACAATAATTTTTTAAGAATTTTTTAAGTGATCACAGATTATTGTCCTTTTGCCTGTAGGACGCTTAGTTTAGCTAGAAAATGGGTTTTTAGTTTTTCATATAAAAAAATCGAATTTTTCAATAAAAAATCCCTTTTTTATAGATTTTTTAAGTGATCACAGATTATTGTCCTTTTGCCTGTAGGACGCTTAGTTTAGCTGGAAAATACATTTTTAGTTTTTCATATAAAAAAATTGAATTTTTCAATAAAAATAATTTTTTAAGGATTTTTTAAGTGATCACAGATTATTGTCCTTTTGCTTGTAGGACGCTTAGTTTAGCTGGAAAATGCATTTTTAGTTTTTCATATAAAAAAAATTGAATTTTTCAATAAAAAATCCCTTTTTTATAGATTTTTTAAGTGATCACAGATTATTGTCCTTTTGCCTGTAGGACGCTTAGTTTAGCTGGAAAATACATTTTTAGTTTTTCATATAAAAAAATTGAATTTTTCAATAAAAATAATTTTTTAAGGATTTTTTAAGTGATCACAGATTATTGTCCTTTTGCTTGTAGGACGCTTAGTTTAGCTGGAAAATGCATTTTTAGTTTTTCATATAAAAAAATCGAATTTTTCAATAAAAATAATTTTTTAAGAATTTTTTAAGTGATCACAGATTATTGTCCTTTTGCCTGTAGGACGCTTAGTTTAGTTGGAAAATGCATTTTTAGTTTTTCATATAAAAAAAATCGAATTTTTCAATAAAAAATCCCTTTTTTATAGATTTTTTAAGTGATCACAGATTATTGTCCTTTTGCCTGTAGGACGCTTAGTTTAGCTGGAAAATACATTTTTAGTTTTTCATATAAAAAAAGTCGAATTTTTCAATAAAAAATCCTATTTTAATAGATTTTTTAAGTGATCACAGATTATTGTCCTTTTGCCTGTAGGACGCTTAGTTTAGCTGGAAAATACATTTTTAGTTTTTCATATAAAAAAATCGAATTTTTCAATAAAAATAATTTTTTAAGAATTTTTTAAGTGATCACAGATTATTGTCCTTTTGCCTGTAGGACGCTTAGTTTAGTTGGAAAATGCATTTTTAGTTTTTCATATAAAAAAAATCGAATTTTTCAATAAAAAATCCCTTTTTTATAGATTTTTTAAGTGATCACAGATTATTGTCCTTTTGCCTGTAGGACGCTTAGTTTAGCTGGAAAATACATTTTTAGTTTTTCATATAAAAAAAGTCGAATTTTTTAATAAAAAATCCCCTTTTTATAGATTTTTTAAGTGATCACAGATTATTGTCCTTTTGCCTGTAGGACGCTTAGTTTAGCTGGAAAATGCATTTTTAGTTTTTCATATAAAAAAATCGAATTTTTGAATAAAAATACTTTTTTTTATGAATTTTTTAAGTGATCACAGATTATTGTCCTTTTGCCTGTAGGACGCTTAGTTTAGCTGGAAAATGCATTTTTAGTTTTTCATATAAAAAAATCGAATTTTTCAATAAAAAATCCCTTTTTTATAGATTTTATAAGTGATCACAGATTATTGTCCTTTTGCCTGTAGGACGCTTAGTTTAGCTGGAAAATACATTTTTAGTTTTCATATAAAAAAATCGAATTTTTCAATAAAAATAATTTTTTAAGAATTTTTTAAGTGATCACAGATTATTGTCCTTTTGCCTGTAGGACGCTTAGTTTAGTTGGAAAATGCATTTTTAGTTTTTCATATAAAAAAAATCGAATTTTTCAATAAAAACTCCCTTTTTTATAGATTTTTTAAGTGATCACAGATTATTGTCCTTTTGCCTGTAGGACGCTTAGTTTAGCTGGAAAATGCATTTTTACTTTTTCATATAAAAAAATCGAATTTTTGAATAAAAATACTTTTTTATGAATTTTTTAAGTGATCACAGATTATTGTCCTTTTGCCTGTAGGACGCTTAGTTTAGCTGGAAAATGCATTTTTAGTTTTTCATATAAAAAAATCGAATTTTTCAATAAAAAATCCCTTTTTTATAGATTTTATAAGTGATCACAGATTATTGTCCTTTTGCCTGTAGGACGCTTAGTTTAGCTGGAAAATACATTTTTAGTTTTCATATAAAAAAATCGAATTTTTCAATAAAAATAATTTTTTAAGAATTTTTTAAGTGATCACAGATTATTGTCCTTTTGCCTGTAGGACGCTTAGTTTAGCTGGAAAATACATTTTTAGTTTTTCATATAAAAAAATTGAATTTTTCAATAAAAATAATTTTTTAAGGATTTTTTAAGTGATCACAGATTATTGTCCTTTTGCTTGTAGGACGCTTAGTTTAGCTGGAAAATGCATTTTTAGTTTTTCATATAAAAAAAATCAAATTTTTCAATAAAAAATCCCTTTTTTATAGATTTTTTAAGTGATCACAGATTATTGTCCTTTTGCCTGTAGGAAGCTTAGTTTAGCTGGAAAATACATTTTTAGTTTTTCATATAAAAAAAGTCGAATTTTTTAATAAAAAATCCCTTTTTTATAGATTTTTTAAGTGATCACAGATTATTGTCCTTTTGCCTGTAGGACGCTTAGTTTAGCTGGAAAATGCATTTTTAGTTTTTCATATAAAAAAATCGAATTTTTGAATAAAAATACTTTTTTATGAATTTTTTAAGTGATCACAGATTATTGTCCTTTTGCCTGTAGGACGCTTAGTTTAGCTGGAAAATGCATTTTTAGTTTTTCATATAAAAAAATCGAATTTTTCAATAAAAAATCCCTTTTTTATAGATTTTTTAAGTGATCACAGATTATTGTCCTTTTGGCTGTAGGACGCTTAGTTTAGCTGGAAAATGCATTTTTAGTTTTTCATATAAAAAAAAATCGAATTTTTCAATAAAAAATCCCTTTTTTTATAGATTTTTTAAGTGATCATAGATTATTGTCCTTTTGCCTGTAGGACGCTTAGTTTAGCTGAAAATGCATTTTTAGTTTTTCATATAAAAAAATCGAATTTTTCAATAAAAATAATTTTTTAAGAATTTTTTAAGTGAACACAGATTATTGTCCTTTTGCCTGTAGGACGCTTAGTTTAGCTGGAAAATACATTTTTAGTTTTTCATATAAAAAAATCGAATTTTTCAATAACAATAATTTTTTAAGAATTTTTTAAGTGATCACAGATTATTGTCCTTTTGCCTGTAGGACGCTTAGTTTAGCTAGAAAATGGGTTTTTAGTTTTTCATATAAAAAAATCGAATTTTTCAATAAAAAATCCCTTTTTTATAGATTTTTTAAGTGATCACAGATTATTGTCCTTTTGCCTGTAGGACGCTTAGTTTAGCTGGAAAATACATTTTTAGTTTTTCATATAAAAAAATCGAATTTTTCAATAAAAAATCCCTTTTTTATAGATTTTTTAAGTGATCACAGATTATTGTCCTTTTGCCTGTAGGACGCTTAGTTTAGTTGGAAAATGCATTTTTAGTTTTTCATATAAAAAAAATCGAATTTTTCAATAAAAAATCCCTTTTTTATAGATTTTTTAAGTGATCACAGATTATTGTCCTTTTGCCTGTAGGACGCTTAGTTTAGCTGGAAAATACATTTTTAGTTTTTCATATAAAAAAAGTCGAATTTTTCAATAAAAAATCCTATTTTAATAGATTTTTTAAGTGATCACAGATTATTGTCCTTTTGCCTGTAGGACGCTTAGTTTAGCTGGAAAATACATTTTTAGTTTTTCATATAAAAAAATCGAATTTTTCAATAAAAATAATTTTTTAAGAATTTTTTAAGTGATCACAGATTATTGTCCTTTTGCCTGTAGGACGCTTAGTTTAGTTGGAAAATGCATTTTTAGTTTTTCATATAAAAAAAATCGAATTTTTCAATAAAAAATCCCTTTTTTATAGATTTTTTAAGTGATCACAGATTATTGTCCTTTTGCCTGTAGGACGCTTAGTTTAGCTGGAAAATACATTTTTAGTTTTTCATATAAAAAAAGTCGAATTTTTTAATAAAAAATCCCTTTTTTATAGATTTTTTAAGTGATCACAGATTATTGTCCTTTTGCCTGTAGGACGCTTAGTTTAGCTGGAAAATGCATTTTTAGTTTTTCATATAAAAAAAATCGAATTTTTCAATAAAAATCCCTTTTTTCTAGATTTTATAAGTGATCACAGATTATTGTCCTTTTGCCTGTAGGACGCATAGTTTAGCTGGAAAATACATTTTTAGTTTTCATATAAAAAAATCGAATTTTTCAATAAAAATAATTTTTTAAGAATTTTTTAAGTGATCACAGATTATTGTCCTTTTGCCTGTAGGACGCTTAGTTTAGCTGGAAAATGCATTTTTAGTTTTTCATATAAAAAAAATCGAATTTTTCAATAAAAAATCCCTTTTTTATAGATTTTTTAAGTGATCACAGATTATTGTCCTTTTGCCTGTAGGACGCTTAGTTTAGCTGGAAAATACATTTTTAGTTTTTCATATAAAAAAAGTCGAATTTTTTAATAAAAAAATTCCCTTTTTTATAGATTTTTTAAGTGATCACAGATTATTGTCCTTTTGCCTGTAGGACGCTTAGTTTAGCTGGAAAATACATTTTTAGTTTTCATATAAAAAAATCGAATTTTTCAATAAAAATAATTTTTTAAGAATTTTTTAAGTGATCACAGATTATTGTCCTTTTGCCTGTAGGACGCTTAGTTTAGCTGGAAAATACATTTTTAGTTTTTCATATAAAAAAATTGAATTTTTCAATAAAAATAATTTTTTAAGGATTTTTTAAGTGATCACAGATTATTGTCCTTTTGCCTGTAGGACGCTTAGTTTAGCTGGAAAATGCATTTTTAGTTTTTCATATAAAAAAATCGAATTTTTCAATAAAAAATCCCTTTTTTTATAGATTTTTTAAGTGATCACAGATTATTGTCCTTTTGCCTGTAGGACGCTTAGTTTAGTTGGAAAATGCATTTTTAGTTTTTCATATAAAAAAAATCGAATTTTTCAATAAAAAATCCCTTTTTTATAGATTTTTTAAGTGATCACAGATTATTGTCCTTTTGCCTGTAGGACGCTTAGTTTAGCTGGAAAATACATTTTTAGTTTTTCATATAAAAAAAGTCGAATTTTTTAATAAAAAATCCCTTTTTTATAGATTTTTTAAGTGATCACAGATTATTGTCCTTTTGCCTGTAGGACGCTTAGTTTAGCTGGAAAATGCATTTTTAGTTTTTCATATAAAAAAATCGAATTTTTCAATAAAAAATCCCTTTTTTATAGATTTTATAAGTGATCACAGATTATTGTCCTTTTGCCTGTAGGACGCTTAGTTTAGCTGGAAAATACATTTTTAGTTTTCATATAAAAAAATCGAATTTTTCAATAAAAATAATTTTTTAAGAATTTTTTAAGTGATTACAGATTATTGTCCTTTTGCCTGTAGGACGCTTAGTTTAGTTGGAAAATGCATTTTTAGTTTTTCATATAAAAAAAATCGAATTTTTCAATAAAAAATCCCTTTTTTATAGATTTTTTAAGTGATCACAGATTATTGTCCTTTTGCCTGTAGGACGCTTAGTTTAGCTGGAAAATGCATTTTTAGTTTTCATATAAAAAAATTGAATTTTTCAATAAAAATAATTTTTTAAGGATTTTTTAAGTGATCACAGATTATTGTCCTTTTGCCTGTAGGACGCTTAGTTTAGCTGGAAAATGCATTTTTAGTTTTTCATATAAAAAAAATCGAATTTTTCAATAAAAAATCCCTTTTTTATAGATTTTTTAAGTGATCACAGATTATTGTCCTTTTGCCTGTAGGACGCTTAGTTTAGCTGGAAAATACATTTTTAGTTTTTCATATAAAAAAAGTCGAATTTTTTAATAAAAAATCCCTTTTTTATAGATTTTTTAAGTGATCACAGATTATTGTCCTTTTGCCTGTAGGACGCTTAGTTTAGCTGGAAAATACATTTTTAGTTTTCATATAAAAAAATCGAATTTTTCAATAAAAATAATTTTTTAAGAATTTTTTAAGTGATCACAGATTATTGTCCTTTTGCCTGTAGGACGCTTAGTTTAGCTGGAAAATGCATTTTTAGTTTTTCATATAAAAAAATCGAATTTTTCAATAAAAAATCCCTTTTTTATAGATTTTATAAGTGATCACAGATTATTGTCCTTTTGCCTGTAGGACGCTTAGTTTAGCTGGAAAATACATTTTTAGTTTTCATATAAAAAAATCGAATTTTTCAATAAAAATAATTTTTTAAGAATTTTTTAAGTGATTACAGATTATTGTCCTTTTGCCTGTAGGACGCTTAGTTTAGTTGGAAAATGCATTTTTAGTTTTTCATATAAAAAAAATCGAATTTTTCAATAAAAAATCCCTTTTTTATAGATTTTTTAAGTGATCACAGATTATTGTCCTTTTGCCTGTAGGACGCTTAGTTTAGCTGGAAAATGCATTTTTACTTTTTCATATAAAAAAATCGAATTTTTGAATAAAAATACTCTTTTATGAATTTTTTAAGTGATCACAGCTTATTGTCCTTTTGGCTGTAGGACGCTTAGTTTAGCTGGAAAATGCATTTTTAGTTTTTCATATAAAAAAATCGAATTTTTGAATAAAAATACTTTTTTATGAATTTTTTAAGTGATCACAGATTATTGTCCTTTTGCCTGTAGGACGCTTAGTTTAGCTGGAAAATGCATTTTTAGTTTTTCATATAAAAAAATCGAATTTTTCAATAAAAAATCCCTTTTTTATAGATTTTATAAGTGATCACAGATTATTGTCCTTTTGCCTGTAGGACGCTTAGTTTAGCTGGAAAATACATTTTTAGTTTTTCATATAAAAAAAGTCGAATTTTTTAATAAAAAATCCCTTTTTTATAGATTTTTTAAGTGATCACAGATTATTGTCCTTTTGCCTGTAGGACGCTTAGTTTAGCTGGAAAATACATTTTTAGTTTTCATATAAAAAAATCGAATTTTTCAATAAAAATAATTTTTTAAGAATTTTTTAAGTGATCACAGATTATTGTCCTTTTGCCTGTAGGACGCTTAGTTTAGTTGGAAAATGCATTTTTAGTTTTTCATATAAAAAAAATCGAATTTTTCAATAAAAAATCCCTTTTTTATAGATTTTTTAAGTGATCACAGATTATTGTCCTTTTGCCTGTAGGACGCTTAGTTTAGCTGGAAAATGCATTTTTAGTTTTTCATATAAAAAAATCGAATTTTTCAATAAAAAATCCCTTTTTTATAGATTTTATAAGTGATCACAGATTATTGTCCTTTTGCCTGTAGGACGCTTAGTTTAGCTGGAAAATACATTTTTAGTTTTTCATATAAAAAAAGTCGAATTTTTCAATAAAAAATCCTATTTTAATAGATTTTTTAAGTGATCACAGATTATTGTCCTTTTGCCTGTAGGACGCTTAGTTTAGCTGGAAAATACATTTTTAGTTTTTCATATAAAAAAATCGAATTTTTCAATAAAAATAATTTTTTAAGAATTTTTTAAGTGATCACAGATTATTGTCCTTTTGCCTGTAGGACGCTTAGTTTAGTTGGAAAATGCATTTTTAGTTTTTCATATAAAAAAAATCGAATTTTTCAATAAAAAATCCCTTTTTTATAGATTTTTTAAGTGATCACAGATTATTGTCCTTTTGCCTGTAGGACGCTTAGTTTAGCTGGAAAATACATTTTTAGTTTTTCATATAAAAAAAGTCGAATTTTTTAATAAAAAATCCCTTTTTTATAGATTTTTTAAGTGATCACAGATTATTGTCCTTTTGCCTGTAGGACGCTTAGTTTAGCTGGAAAATGCATTTTTAGTTTTTCATATAAAAAAATCGAATTTTTGAATAAAAATACTTTTTTTATGAATTTTTTAAGTGATCACAGATTATTGTCCTTTTGCCTGTAGGACGCTTAGTTTAGCTGGAAAATGCATTTTTAGTTTTTCATATAAAAAAAATCGAATTTTTCAATAAAAATCCCTTTTTTCTAGATTTTATAAGTGATCACAGATTATTGTCCTTTTGCCTGTAGGACGCATAGTTTAGCTGGAAAATACATTTTTAGTTTTCATATAAAAAAATCGAATTTTTCAATAAAAATAATTTTTTAAGAATTTTTTAAGTGATCACAGATTATTGTCCTTTTGCCTGTAGGACGCTTAGTTTAGCTGGAAAATGCATTTTTAGTTTTTCATATAAAAAAAATCGAATTTTTCAATAAAAAATCCCTTTTTTATAGATTTTTTAAGTGATCACAGATTATTGTCCTTTTGCCTGTAGGACGCTTAGTTTAGCTGGAAAATACATTTTTAGTTTTTCATATAAAAAAAGTCGAATTTTTTAATAAAAAAATTCCCTTTTTTATAGATTTTTTAAGTGATCACAGATTATTGTCCTTTTGCCTGTAGGACGCTTAGTTTAGCTGGAAAATACATTTTTAGTTTTCATATAAAAAAATCGAATTTTTCAATAAAAATAATTTTTTAAGAATTTTTTAAGTGATCACAGATTATTGTCCTTTTGCCTGTAGGACGCTTAGTTTAGCTGGAAAATACATTTTTAGTTTTTCATATAAAAAAATTGAATTTTTCAATAAAAATAATTTTTTAAGGATTTTTTAAGTGATCACAGATTATTGTCCTTTTGCCTGTAGGACGCTTAGTTTAGCTGGAAAATGCATTTTTAGTTTTTCATATAAAAAAATCGAATTTTTCAATAAAAAATCCCTTTTTTATAGATTTTTTAAGTGATCACAGATTATTGTCCTTTTGCCTGTAGGACGCTTAGTTTAGTTGGAAAATGCATTTTTAGTTTTTCATATAAAAAAAATCGAATTTTTCAATAAAAAATCCCTTTTTTATAGATTTTTTAAGTGATCACAGATTATTGTCCTTTTGCCTGTAGGACGCTTAGTTTAGCTGGAAAATACATTTTTAGTTTTTCATATAAAAAAAGTCGAATTTTTTAATAAAAAATCCCTTTTTTATAGATTTTTTAAGTGATCACAGATTATTGTCCTTTTGCCTGTAGGACGCTTAGTTTAGCTGGAAAATGCATTTTTAGTTTTTCATATAAAAAAATCGAATTTTTCAATAAAAAATCCCTTTTTTATAGATTTTATAAGTGATCACAGATTATTGTCCTTTTGCCTGTAGGACGCTTAGTTTAGCTGGAAAATACATTTTTAGTTTTCATATAAAAAAATCGAATTTTTCAATAAAAATAATTTTTTAAGAATTTTTTAAGTGATTACAGATTATTGTCCTTTTGCCTGTAGGACGCTTAGTTTAGTTGGAAAATGCATTTTTAGTTTTTCATATAAAAAAAATCGAATTTTTCAATAAAAAATCCCTTTTTTATAGATTTTTTAAGTGATCACAGATTATTGTCCTTTTGCCTGTAGGACGCTTAGTTTAGCTGGAAAATGCATTTTTAGTTTTCATATAAAAAAATTGAATTTTTCAATAAAAATAATTTTTTAAGGATTTTTTAAGTGATCACAGATTATTGTCCTTTTGCCTGTAGGACGCTTAGTTTAGCTGGAAAATGCATTTTTAGTTTTTCATATAAAAAAAATCGAATTTTTCAATAAAAAATCCCTTTTTTATAGATTTTTTAAGTGATCACAGATTATTGTCCTTTTGCCTGTAGGACGCTTAGTTTAGCTGGAAAATACATTTTTAGTTTTTCATATAAAAAAAGTCGAATTTTTTAATAAAAAATCCCTTTTTTATAGATTTTTTAAGTGATCACAGATTATTGTCCTTTTGCCTGTAGGACGCTTAGTTTAGCTGGAAAATACATTTTTAGTTTTCATATAAAAAAATCGAATTTTTCAATAAAAATAATTTTTTAAGAATTTTTTAAGTGATCACAGATTATTGTCCTTTTGCCTGTAGGACGCTTAGTTTAGCTGGAAAATGCATTTTTAGTTTTTCATATAAAAAAATCGAATTTTTCAATAAAAAATCCCTTTTTTATAGATTTTATAAGTGATCACAGATTATTGTCCTTTTGCCTGTAGGACGCTTAGTTTAGCTGGAAAATACATTTTTAGTTTTCATATAAAAAAATCGAATTTTTCAATAAAAATAATTTTTTAAGAATTTTTTAAGTGATTACAGATTATTGTCCTTTTGCCTGTAGGACGCTTAGTTTAGTTGGAAAATGCATTTTTAGTTTTTCATATAAAAAAAATCGAATTTTTCAATAAAAAATCCCTTTTTTATAGATTTTTTAAGTGATCACAGATTATTGTCCTTTTGCCTGTAGGACGCTTAGTTTAGCTGGAAAATGCATTTTTACTTTTTCATATAAAAAAATCGAATTTTTGAATAAAAATACTCTTTTATGAATTTTTTAAGTGATCACAGCTTATTGTCCTTTTGGCTGTAGGACGCTTAGTTTAGCTGGAAAATGCATTTTTAGTTTTTCATATAAAAAAATCGAATTTTTGAATAAAAATACTTTTTTATGAATTTTTTAAGTGATCACAGATTATTGTCCTTTTGCCTGTAGGACGCTTAGTTTAGCTGGAAAATGCATTTTTAGTTTTTCATATAAAAAAATCGAATTTTTCAATAAAAAATCCCTTTTTTATAGATTTTATAAGTGATCACAGATTATTGTCCTTTTGCCTGTAGGACGCTTAGTTTAGCTGGAAAATACATTTTTAGTTTTTCATATAAAAAAAGTCGAATTTTTTAATAAAAAATCCCTTTTTTATAGATTTTTTAAGTGATCACAGATTATTGTCCTTTTGCCTGTAGGACGCTTAGTTTAGCTGGAAAATACATTTTTAGTTTTCATATAAAAAAATCGAATTTTTCAATAAAAATAATTTTTTAAGAATTTTTTAAGTGATCACAGATTATTGTCCTTTTGCCTGTAGGACGCTTAGTTTAGCTGGAAAATGCATTTTTAGTTTTTCATATAAAAAAATCGAATTTTTCAATAAAAATCCCTTTTTTATAGATTTTATAAGTGATCACAGATTATTGTCCTTTTGCCTGTAGGACGCTTAGTTTAGCTGGAAAATGCATTTTTACTTTTTCATATAAAAAAATCGAATTTTTGAATAAAAATACTTTTTTATGAATTTTTTAAGTGATCACAGATTATTGTCCTTTTGCCTGTAGGACGCTTAGTTTAGCTGGAAAATGCATTTTTAGTTTTTCATATAAAAAAATCGAATTTTTCAATAAAAAATCCCTTTTTTATAGATTTTATAAGTGATCACAGATTATTGTCCTTTTGCCTGTAGGACGCTTAGTTTAGCTGGAAAATACATTTTTAGTTTTCATATAAAAAAATCGAATTTTTCAATAAAAATAATTTTTTAAGAATTTTTTAAGTGATCACAGATTATTGTCCTTTTGCCTGTAGGACGCTTAGTTTAGCTGGAAAATACATTTTTAGTTTTTCATATAAAAAAATTGAATTTTTCAATAAAAATAATTTTTTAAGGATTTTTTAAGTGATCACAGATTATTGTCCTTTTGCTTGTAGGACGCTTAGTTTAGCTGGAAAATGCATTTTTAGTTTTTCATATAAAAAAAATCAAATTTTTCAATAAAAAATCCCTTTTTTATAGATTTTTTAAGTGATCACAGATTATTGTCCTTTTGCCTGTAGGACGCTTAGTTTAGCTGGAAAATACATTTTTAGTTTTTCATATAAAAAAAGTCGAATTTTTTAATAAAAAATCCCTTTTTTATAGATTTTTTAAGTGATCACAGATTATTGTCCTTTTGCCTGTAGGACGCTTAGTTTAGCTGGAAAATGCATTTTTAGTTTTTCATATAAAAAAATCGAATTTTTGAATAAAAATACTTTTTTATGAATTTTTTAAGTGATCACAGATTATTGTCCTTTTGCCTGTAGGACGCTTAGTTTAGCTGGAAAATGCATTTTTAGTTTTTCATATAAAAAAATCGAATTTTTCAATAAAAAATCCCTTTTTTATAGATTTTATAAGTGATCACAGATTATTGTCCTTTTGCCTGTAGGACGCTTAGTTTAGCTGGAAAATACATTTTTAGTTTTCATATAAAAAAATCGAATTTTTCAATAAAAATAATTTTTTAAGAATTTTTTAAGTGATTACAGATTATTGTCCTTTTGCCTGTAGGACGCTTAGTTTAGTTGGAAAATGCATTTTTAGTTTTTCATATAAAAAAAATCGAATTTTTCAATAAAAAATCCCTTTTTTATAGATTTTTTAAGTGATCACAGATTATTGTCCTTTTGCCTGTAGGACGCTTAGTTTAGCTGGAAAATGCATTTTTACTTTTTCATATAAAAAAATCGAATTTTTGAATAAAAATACTCTTTTATGAATTTTTTAAGTGATCACAGCTTATTGTCCTTTTGGCTGTAGGACGCTTAGTTTAGCTGGAAAATGCATTTTTAGTTTTTCATATAAAAAAATCGAATTTTTGAATAAAAATACTTTTTTATGAATTTTTTAAGTGATCACAGATTATTGTCCTTTTGCCTGTAGGACGCTTAGTTTAGCTGGAAAATGCATTTTTAGTTTTTCATATAAAAAAATCGAATTTTTCAATAAAAAATCCCTTTTTTATAGATTTTATAAGTGATCACAGATTATTGTCCTTTTGCCTGTAGGACGCTTAGTTTAGCTGGAAAATACATTTTTAGTTTTTCATATAAAAAAAGTCGAATTTTTTAATAAAAAATCCCTTTTTTATAGATTTTTTAAGTGATCACAGATTATTGTCCTTTTGCCTGTAGGACGCTTAGTTTAGCTGGAAAATACATTTTTAGTTTTCATATAAAAAAATCGAATTTTTCAATAAAAATAATTTTTTAAGAATTTTTTAAGTGATCACAGATTATTGTCCTTTTGCCTGTAGGACGCTTAGTTTAGCTGGAAAATGCATTTTTAGTTTTTCATATAAAAAAATCGAATTTTTCAATAAAAATCCCTTTTTTATAGATTTTATAAGTGATCACAGATTATTGTCCTTTTGCCTGTAGGACGCTTAGTTTAGCTGGAAAATGCATTTTTACTTTTTCATATAAAAAAATCGAATTTTTGAATAAAAATACTTTTTTATGAATTTTTTAAGTGATCACAGATTATTGTCCTTTTGCCTGTAGGACGCTTAGTTTAGCTGGAAAATGCATTTTTAGTTTTTCATATAAAAAAATCGAATTTTTCAATAAAAAATCCCTTTTTTATAGATTTTATAAGTGATCACAGATTATTGTCCTTTTGCCTGTAGGACGCTTAGTTTAGCTGGAAAATACATTTTTAGTTTTCATATAAAAAAATCGAATTTTTCAATAAAAATAATTTTTTAAGAATTTTTTAAGTGATCACAGATTATTGTCCTTTTGCCTGTAGGACGCTTAGTTTAGCTGGAAAATACATTTTTAGTTTTTCATATAAAAAAATTGAATTTTTCAATAAAAATAATTTTTTAAGGATTTTTTAAGTGATCACAGATTATTGTCCTTTTGCTTGTAGGACGCTTAGTTTAGCTGGAAAATGCATTTTTAGTTTTTCATATAAAAAAAATCAAATTTTTCAATAAAAAATCCCTTTTTTATAGATTTTTTAAGTGATCACAGATTATTGTCCTTTTGCCTGTAGGACGCTTAGTTTAGCTGGAAAATACATTTTTAGTTTTTCATATAAAAAAAGTCGAATTTTTTAATAAAAAATCCCTTTTTTATAGATTTTTTAAGTGATCACAGATTATTGTCCTTTTGCCTGTAGGACGCTTAGTTTAGCTGGAAAATGCATTTTTAGTTTTTCATATAAAAAAATCGAATTTTTGAATAAAAATACTTTTTTATGAATTTTTTAAGTGATCACAGATTATTGTCCTTTTGCCTGTAGGACGCTTAGTTTAGCTGGACAATACATTTTTAGTTTTTCATATAAAAAATCGAATTTTTCAATAACAATAATTTTTTAAGAATTTTTTAAGTGATCACAGATTATTGTCCTTTTGCCTGTAGGACGCTTAGTTTAGCTAGAAAATGGGTTTTTAGTTTTTCATATAAAAAAATCGAATTTTTCAATAAAAAATCCCTTTTTTATAGATTTTTTAAGTGATCACAGATTATTGTCCTTTTGCCTGTAGGACGCTTAGTTTAGCTGGAAAATACATTTTTAGTTTTTCATATAAAAAAATTGAATTTTTCAATAAAAATAATTTTTTAAGGATTTTTTAAGGATTTTTTAAGTGATCACAGATTATTGTCCTTTTGCTTGTAGGACGCTTAGTTTAGCTGGAAAATGCATTTTTAGTTTTTCATATAAAAAAAATTGAATTTTTCAATAAAAAATCCCTTTTTTATAGATTTTTTAAGTGATCACAGATTATTGTCCTTTTGCCTGTAGGACGCTTAGTTTAGCTGGAAAATACATTTTTAGTTTTTCATATAAAAAAATTGAATTTTTCAATAAAAATAATTTTTTAAGGATTTTTTAAGTGATCACAGATTATTGTCCTTTTGCTTGTAGGACGCTTAGTTTAGCTGGAAAATGCATTTTTAGTTTTTCATATAAAAAAATCGAATTTTTCAATAAAAATAATTTTTTAAGAATTTTTTAAGTGATCACAGATTATTGTCCTTTTGCCTGTAGGACGCTTAGTTTAGTTGGAAAATGCATTTTTAGTTTTTCATATAAAAAAAATCGAATTTTTCAATAAAAAATCCCTTTTTTATAGATTTTTTAAGTGATCACAGATTATTGTCCTTTTGCCTGTAGGACGCTTAGTTTAGCTGGAAAATACATTTTTAGTTTTTCATATAAAAAAAGTCGAATTTTTCAATAAAAAATCCTATTTTAATAGATTTTTTAAGTGATCACAGATTATTGTCCTTTTGCCTGTAGGACGCTTAGTTTAGCTGGAAAATACATTTTTAGTTTTTCATATAAAAAAAATCGAATTTTTCAATAAAAATAATTTTTTAAGAATTTTTTAAGTGATCACAGATTATTGTCCTTTTGCCTGTAGGACGCTTAGTTTAGTTGGAAAATGCATTTTTAGTTTTTCATATAAAAAAAATCGAATTTTTCAATAAAAAATCCCTTTTTTATAGATTTTTTAAGTGATCACAGATTATTGTCCTTTTGCCTGTAGGACGCTTAGTTTAGCTGGAAAATACATTTTTAGTTTTTCATATAAAAAAAGTCGAATTTTTTAATAAAAAATCCCTTTTTTATAGATTTTTTAAGTGATCACAGATTATTGTCCTTTTGCCTGTAGGACGCTTAGTTTAGCTGGAAAATGCATTTTTAGTTTTTCATATAAAAAAATCGAATTTTTGAATAAAAATACTTTTTTTTATGAATTTTTTAAGTGATCACAGATTATTGTCCTTTTGCCTGTAGGACGCTTAGTTTAGCTGGAAAATGCATTTTTAGTTTTTCATATAAAAAAAATCGAATTTTTCAATAAAAATCCCTTTTTTCTAGATTTTATAAGTGATCACAGATTATTGTCCTTTTGCCTGTAGGACGCTTAGTTTAGCTGGAAAATACATTTTTAGTTTTCATATAAAAAAATCGAATTTTTCAATAAAAATAATTTTTTAAGAATTTTTTAAGTGATCACAGATTATTGTCCTTTTGCCTGTAGGACGCTTAGTTTAGCTGGAAAATGCATTTTTAGTTTTTCATATAAAAAAAAATCGAATTTTTCAATAAAAAATCCCTTTTTTATAGATTTTTTAAGTGATCACAGATTATTGTCCTTTTGCCTGTAGGACGCTTAGTTTAGCTGGAAAATACATTTTTAGTTTTTCATATAAAAAAAGTCGAATTTTTTAATAAAAAATCCCTTTTTTATAGATTTTTTAAGTGATCACAGATTATTGTCCTTTTGCCTGTAGGACGCTTAGTTTAGCTGGAAAATACATTTTTAGTTTTCATATAAAAAAATCGAATTTTTCAATAAAAATAATTTTTTAAGAATTTTTTAAGTGATCACAGATTATTGTCCTTTTGCCTGTAGGACGCTTAGTTTAGCTGGAAAATACATTTTTAGTTTTTCATATAAAAAAATTGAATTTTTCAATAAAAATAATTTTTTAAGGATTTTTTAAGTGATCACAGATTATTGTCCTTTTGCCTGTAGGACGCTTAGTTTAGCTGGAAAATGCATTTTTAGTTTTTCATATAAAAAAATCGAATTTTTCAATAAAAAATCCCTTTTTTATAGATTTTATAAGTGATCACAGATTATTGTCCTTTTGCCTGTAGGACGCTTAGTTTAGCTGGAAAATACACTTTTAGTTTTCATATAAAAAAATCGAATTTTTCAATAAAAATAATTTTTTAAGAATTTTTTAAGTGATCACAGATTATTGTCCTTTTGCCTGTAGGACGCTTAGTTAAGTTGGAAAATGCATTTTTAGTTTTTCATATAAAAAAATTTGAATTTTTCAATAAAAAATCCTATTTTAATAGATTTTTAAGTGATCACAGATTATTGTCCTTTTGCCTGTAGGACGCTTAGTTTAGTTGGAAAATGCATTTTTAGTTTTTCATATAAAAAAAATCGAATTTTTCAATAAAAAATCCCTTTTTTATAGATTTTTTAAGTGATCACAGATTATTGTCCTTTTGCCTGTAGGACGCTTAGTTTAGCTGGAAAATACATTTTTAGTTTTTCATATAAAAAAAGTCGAATTTTTTAATAAAAAATCCCTTTTTTATAGATTTTTTAAGTGATCACAGATTATTGTCCTTTTGCCTGTAGGACGCTTAGTTTAGCTGGAAAATGCATTTTTAGTTTTTCATATAAAAAAATCGAATTTTTCAATAAAAAATCCCTTTTTTATAGATTTTATAAGTGATCACAGATTATTGTCCTTTTGCCTGTAGGACGCTTAGTTTAGCTGGAAAATACATTTTTAGTTTTCATATAAAAAAATCGAATTTTTCAATAAAAATAATTTTTTAAGAATTTTTTAAGTGATTACAGATTATTGTCCTTTTGCCTGTAGGACGCTTAGTTTAGTTGGAAAATGCATTTTTAGTTTTTCATATAAAAAAAATCGAATTTTTCAATAAAAAATCCCTTTTTTATAGATTTTTTAAGTGATCACAGATTATTGTCCTTTTGCCTGTAGGACGCTTAGTTTAGCTGGAAAATGCATTTTTAGTTTTCATATAAAAAAATTGAATTTTTCAATAAAAATAATTTTTTAAGGATTTTTTAAGTGATCACAGATTATTGTCCTTTTGCCTGTAGGACGCTTAGTTTAGCTGGAAAATGCATTTTTAGTTTTTCATATAAAAAAAATCGAATTTTTCAATAAAAAATCCCTTTTTTATAGATTTTTTAAGTGATCACAGATTATTGTCCTTTTGCCTGTAGGACGCTTAGTTTAGCTGGAAAATACATTTTTAGTTTTTCATATAAAAAAAGTCGAATTTTTTAATAAAAAATCCCTTTTTTATAGATTTTTTAAGTGATCACAGATTATTGTCCTTTTGCCTGTAGGACGCTTAGTTTAGCTGGAAAATACATTTTTAGTTTTCATATAAAAAAATCGAATTTTTCAATAAAAATAATTTTTTAAGAATTTTTTAAGTGATCACAGATTATTGTCCTTTTGCCTGTAGGACGCTTAGTTTAGCTGGAAAATACATTTTTAGTTTTTCATATAAAAAAATTGAATTTTTCAATAAAAATAATTTTTTAAGGATTTTTTAAGTGATCACAGATTATTGTCCTTTTGCCTGTAGGACGCTTAGTTTAGCTGGAAAATGCATTTTTAGTTTTTCATATAAAAAAATCGAATTTTTCAATAAAAAATCCCTTTTTTATAGATTTTATAAGTGATCACAGATTATTGTCCTTTTGCCTGTAGGACGCTTAGTTTAGCTGGAAAATACACTTTTAGTTTTCATATAAAAAAATCGAATTTTTCAATAAAAATAATTTTTTAAGAATTTTTTAAGTGATCACAGATTATTGTCCTTTTGCCTGTAGGACGCTTAGTTAAGTTGGAAAATGCATTTTTAGTTTTTCATATAAAAAAATTTGAATTTTTCAATAAAAAATCCTATTTTAATAGATTTTTAAGTGATCACAGATTATTGTCCTTTTGCCTGTAGGACGCTTAGTTTAGTTGGAAAATGCATTTTTAGTTTTTCATATAAAAAAAATCGAATTTTTCAATAAAAAATCCCTTTTTTATAGATTTTTTAAGTGATCACAGATTATTGTCCTTTTGCCTGTAGGACGCTTAGTTTAGCTGGAAAATACATTTTTAGTTTTTCATATAAAAAAAGTCGAATTTTTTAATAAAAAATCCCTTTTTTATAGATTTTTTAAGTGATCACAGATTATTGTCCTTTTGCCTGTAGGACGCTTAGTTTAGCTGGAAAATGCATTTTTAGTTTTTCATATAAAAAAATCGAATTTTTCAATAAAAAATCCCTTTTTTATAGATTTTATAAGTGATCACAGATTATTGTCCTTTTGCCTGTAGGACGCTTAGTTTAGCTGGAAAATACATTTTTAGTTTTCATATAAAAAAATCGAATTTTTCAATAAAAATAATTTTTTAAGAATTTTTTAAGTGATTACAGATTATTGTCCTTTTGCCTGTAGGACGCTTAGTTTAGTTGGAAAATGCATTTTTAGTTTTTCATATAAAAAAAATCGAATTTTTCAATAAAAAATCCCTTTTTTATAGATTTTTTAAGTGATCACAGATTATTGTCCTTTTGCCTGTAGGACGCTTAGTTTAGCTGGAAAATGCATTTTTAGTTTTCATATAAAAAAATTGAATTTTTCAATAAAAATAATTTTTTAAGGATTTTTTAAGTGATCACAGATTATTGTCCTTTTGCCTGTAGGACGCTTAGTTTAGCTGGAAAATGCATTTTTAGTTTTTCATATAAAAAAAATCGAATTTTTCAATAAAAAATCCCTTTTTTATAGATTTTTTAAGTGATCACAGATTATTGTCCTTTTGCCTGTAGGACGCTTAGTTTAGCTGGAAAATACATTTTTAGTTTTTCATATAAAAAAAGTCGAATTTTTTAATAAAAAATCCCTTTTTTATAGATTTTTTAAGTGATCACAGATTATTGTCCTTTTGCCTGTAGGACGCTTAGTTTAGCTGGAAAATACATTTTTAGTTTTCATATAAAAAAATCGAATTTTTCAATAAAAATAATTTTTTAAGAATTTTTTAAGTGATTACAGATTATTGTCCTTTTGCCTGTAGGACGCTTAGTTTAGTTGGAAAATGCATTTTTAGTTTTTCATATAAAAAAAATCGAATTTTTCAATAAAAAATCCCTTTTTTATAGATTTTTTAAGTGATCACAGATTATTGTCCTTTTGCCTGTAGGACGCTTAGTTTAGCTGGAAAATGCATTTTTAGTTTTTCATATAAAAAAATCGAATTTTTGAATAAAAATACTCTTTTATGAATTTTTTAAGTGATCACAGCTTATTGTCCTTTTGGCTGTAGGACGCTTAGTTTAGCTGGAAAATGCATTTTTAGTTTTTCATATAAAAAAATCGAATTTTTGAATAAAAATACTTTTTTTTATGAATTTTTTAAGTGATCACAGATTATTGTCCTTTTGCCTGTAGGACGCTTAGTTTAGCTGGAAAATGCATTTTTAGTTTTTCATATAAAAAAATCGAATTTTTCAATAAAAATCCCTTTTTTCTAGATTTTATAAGTGATCACAGATTATTGTCCTTTTGCCTGTAGGACGCTTAGTTTAGCTGGAAAATACATTTTTAGTTTTCATATAAAAAAATCGAATTTTTCAATAAAAATAATTTTTTAAGAATTTTTTAAGTGATCACAGATTATTGTCCTTTTGCCTGTAGGACGCTTAGTTTAGCTGGAAAATGCATTTTTAGTTTTTCATATAAAAAAAATCGAATTTTTCAATAAAAAATCCCTTTTTTATAGATTTTTTAAGTGATCACAGATTATTGTCCTTTTGCCTGTAGGACGCTTAGTTTAGCTGGAAAATACATTTTTAGTTTTTCATATAAAAAAAGTCGAATTTTTTAATAAAAAATCCCTTTTTTATAGATTTTTTAAGTGATCACAGATTATTGTCCTTTTGCCTGTAGGACGCTTAGTTTAGCTGGAAAATACATTTTTAGTTTTCATATAAAAAAATCGAATTTTTCAATAAAAATAATTTTTTAAGAATTTTTTAAGTGATCACAGATTATTGTCCTTTTGCCTGTAGGACGCTTAGTTTAGCTGGAAAATACATTTTTAGTTTTTCATATAAAAAAATTGAATTTTTCAATAAAAATAATTTTTTAAGGATTTTTTAAGTGATCACAGATTATTGTCCTTTTGCCTGTAGGACGCTTAGTTTAGCTGGAAAATGCATTTTTAGTTTTTCATATAAAAAAATCGAATTTTTCAATAAAAAATCCCTTTTTTATAGATTTTATAAGTGATCACAGATTATTGTCCTTTTGCCTGTAGGACGCTTAGTTTAGCTGGAAAATACACTTTTAGTTTTCATATAAAAAAATCGAATTTTTCAATAAAAATAATTTTTTAAGAATTTTTTAAGTGATCACAGATTATTGTCCTTTTGCCTGTAGGACGCTTAGTTAAGTTGGAAAATGCATTTTTAGTTTTTCATATAAAAAAATTTGAATTTTTCAATAAAAAATCCTATTTTAATAGATTTTTAAGTGATCACAGATTATTGTCCTTTTGCCTGTAGGACGCTTAGTTTAGTTGGAAAATGCATTTTTAGTTTTTCATATAAAAAAAATCGAATTTTTCAATAAAAAATCCCTTTTTTATAGATTTTTTAAGTGATCACAGATTATTGTCCTTTTGCCTGTAGGACGCTTAGTTTAGCTGGAAAATACATTTTTAGTTTTTCATATAAAAAAAGTCGAATTTTTTAATAAAAAATCCCTTTTTTATAGATTTTTTAAGTGATCACAGATTATTGTCCTTTTGCCTGTAGGACGCTTAGTTTAGCTGGAAAATGCATTTTTAGTTTTTCATATAAAAAAATCGAATTTTTCAATAAAAATAATTTTTTAAGGATTTTTTAAGTGATCACAGATTATTGTCCTTTTGCTTGTAGGACGCTTAGTTTAGCTGGAAAATGCATTTTTAGTTTTTCATATAAAAAAATCGAATTTTTCAATAAAAATAATTTTTTAAGAATTTTTTAAGTGATCACAGATTATTGTCCTTTTGCCTGTAGGACGCTTAGTTTAGTTGGAAAATGCATTTTTAGTTTTTCATTTAAAAAAATCGAATTTTTCAATAAAAAATCCCTTTTTTATAGATTTTTTAAGTGATCACAGATTATTGTCCTTTTGCCTGTAGGACGCTTAGTTTAGCTGGAAAATACATTTTTAGTTTTTCATATAAAAAAAGTCGAATTTTTCAATAAAAAATCCTATTTTAATAGATTTTTTAAGTGATCACAGATTATTGTCCTTTTGCCTGTAGGACGCTTAGTTTAGCTGGAAAATACATTTTTAGTTTTTCATATAAAAAAAATCGAATTTTTCAATAAAAATAATTTTTTAAGAATTTTTTAAGTGATCACAGATTATTGTCCTTTTGCCTGTAGGACGCTTAGTTTAGTTGGAAAATGCATTTTTAGTTTTTCATATAAAAAAAATCGAATTTTTCAATAAAAAATCCCTTTTTTATAGATTTTTTAAGTGATCACAGATTATTGTCCTTTTGCCTGTAGGACGCTTAGTTTAGCTGGAAAATACATTTTTAGTTTTTCATATAAAAAAAGTCGAATTTTTTAATAAAAAATCCCTTTTTTATAGCTTTTTTAAGTGATCACAGATTATTGTCCTTTTGCCTGTAGGACGCTTAGTTTAGCTGGAAAATGCATTTTTAGTTTTTCATATAAAAAAATCGAATTTTTGAATAAAAATACTTTTTTTTATGAATTTTTTAAGTGATCACAGATTATTGTCCTTTTGCCTGTAGGACGCTTAGTTTAGCTGGAAAATGCATTTTTAGTTTTTCATATAAAAAAAATCGAATTTTTCAATAAAAATCCCTTTTTTCTAGATTTTATAAGTGATCACAGATTATTGTCCTTTTGCCTGTAGGACGCTTAGTTTAGCTGGAAAATACATTTTTAGTTTTCATATAAAAAAATCGAATTTTTCAATAAAAATAATTTTTTAAGAATTTTTTAAGTGATCACAGATTATTGTCCTTTTGCCTGTAGGACGCTTAGTTTAGCTGGAAAATGCATTTTTAGTTTTTCATATAAAAAAAATCGAATTTTTCAATAAAAAATCCCTTTTTTATAGATTTTTTAAGTGATCACAGATTATTGTCCTTTTGCCTGTAGGACGCTTAGTTTAGCTGGAAAATACATTTTTAGTTTTTCATATAAAAAAAGTCGAATTTTTTAATAAAAAATCCCTTTTTTATAGATTTTTTAAGTGATCACAGATTATTGTCCTTTTGCCTGTAGGACGCTTAGTTTAGCTGGAAAATACATTTTTAGTTTTCATATAAAAAAATCGAATTTTTCAATAAAAATAATTTTTTAAGAATTTTTTAAGTGATCACAGATTATTGTCCTTTTGCCTGTAGGACGCTTAGTTTAGCTGGAAAATACATTTTTAGTTTTTCATATAAAAAAATTGAATTTTTCAATAAAAATAATTTTTTAAGGATTTTTTAAGTGATCACAGATTATTGTCCTTTTGCCTGTAGGACGCTTAGTTTAGCTGGAAAATGCATTTTTAGTTTTTCATATAAAAAAATCGAATTTTTCAATAAAAAATCCCTTTTTATAGATTTTATAAGTGATCACAGATTATTGTCCTTTTGCCTGTAGGACGCTTAGTTTAGCTGGAAAATACACTTTTAGTTTTCATATAAAAAAATCGAATTTTTCAATAAAAATAATTTTTTAAGAATTTTTTAAGTGATCACAGATTATTGTCCTTTTGCCTGTAGGACGCTTAGTTAAGTTGGAAAATGCATTTTTAGTTTTTCATATAAAAAAATTTGAATTTTTCAATAAAAAATCCTATTTTAATAGATTTTTAAGTGATCACAGATTATTGTCCTTTTGCCTGTAGGACGCTTAGTTTAGTTGGAAAATGCATTTTTAGTTTTTCATATAAAAAAAATCGAATTTTTCAATAAAAAATCCCTTTTTTATAGATTTTTTAAGTGATCACAGATTATTGTCCTTTTGCCTGTAGGACGCTTAGTTTAGCTGGAAAATACATTTTTAGTTTTTCATATAAAAAAAGTCGAATTTTTTAATAAAAAATCCCTTTTTTATAGATTTTTTAAGTGATCACAGATTATTGTCCTTTTGCCTGTAGGACGCTTAGTTTAGCTGGAAAATGCATTTTTAGTTTTTCATATAAAAAAATCGAATTTTTCAATAAAAAATCCCTTTTTTATAGATTTTATAAGTGATCACCGATTATTGTCCTTTTGCCTGTAGGGCGCTTAGTTTAGCTGGAAAATACATTTTTAGTTTTCATATAAAAAAATCGAATTTTTCAATAAAAATAATTTTTTAAGAATTTTTTAAGTGATTACAGATTATTGTCCTTTTGCCTGTAGGACGCTTAGTTTAGTTGGAAAATGCATTTTTAGTTTTTCATATAAAAAAAATCGAATTTTTCAATAAAAAATCCCTTTTTTATAGATTTTTTAAGTGATCACAGATTATTGTCCTTTTGCCTGTAGGACGCTTAGTTTAGCTGGAAAATGCATTTTTAGTTTTCATATAAAAAAATTGAATTTTTCAATAAAAATAATTTTTTAAGGATTTTTTAAGTGATCACAGATTATTGTCCTTTTGCCTGTAGGACGCTTAGTTTAGCTGGAAAATGCATTTTTAGTTTTTCATATAAAAAAAATCGAATTTTTCAATAAAAAATCCCTTTTTTATAGATTTTTTAAGTGATCACAGATTATTGTCCTTTTGCCTGTAGGACGCTTAGTTTAGCTGGAAAATACATTTTTAGTTTTTCATATAAAAAAAGTCGAATTTTTTAATAAAAAATCCCTTTTTTATAGATTTTTTAAGTGATCACAGATTATTGTCCTTTTGCCTGTAGGACGCTTAGTTTAGCTGGAAAATACATTTTTAGTTTTCATATAAAAAAATCGAATTTTTCAATAAAAATAATTTTTTAAGAATTTTTTAAGTGATTACAGATTATTGTCCTTTTGCCTGTAGGACGCTTAGTTTAGTTGGAAAATGCATTTTTAGTTTTTCATATAAAAAAAATCGAATTTTTCAATAAAAAATCCCTTTTTTATAGATTTTTTAAGTGATCACAGATTATTGTCCTTTTGCCTGTAGGACGCTTAGTTTAGCTGGAAAATGCATTTTTAGTTTTTCATATAAAAAAATCGAATTTTTGAATAAAAATACTCTTTTATGAATTTTTTAAGTGATCACAGCTTATTGTCCTTTTGGCTGTAGGACGCTTAGTTTAGCTGGAAAATGCATTTTTAGTTTTTCATATAAAAAAATCGAATTTTTCAATAAAAATCCCTTTTTTATAGATTTTATAAGTGATCACAGATTATTGTCCTTTTGCCTGTAGGACGCTTAGTTTAGCTGGAAAATACATTTTTAGTTTTCATATAAAAAAATCGAATTTTTCATTAAAAATAATTTTTTAAGAATTTTTTAAGTGATCACAGATTATTGTCCTTTTGCCTGTAGGACGCTTAGTTTAGCTGGAAAATACATTTTTAGTTTGTCATATAAAAAAATTAAATTTTTCAATAAAAATAATTTTTTAAGGATTTTTTAAGTGATCACAGATTATTGTCCTTTTGCTTGTAGGACGCTTAGTTTAGCTGGAAAATGCATTTTTAGTTTTTCATATAAAAAAAATCGAATTTTTCAATAAAAAATCCCTTTTTTATAGATTTTTTAAGTGATCACAGATTATTGTCCTTTTGCCTGTAGGACGCTTAGTTTAGCTGGAAAATACATTTTTAGTTTTTCATATAAAAAAAGTCGAATTTTTTAATAAAAAATCCCTTTTTTATAGATTTTTTAAGTGATCACAGATTATTGTCCTTTTGCCTGTAGGACGCTTAGTTTAGCTGGAAAATGCATTTTTAGTTTTTCATATAAAAAAATCGAATTTTTGAATAAAAATACTTTTTTATGAATTTTTTAAGTGATCACAGATTATTGTCCTTTTGCCTGTAGGACGCTTAGTTTAGCTGGAAAATGCATTTTTAGTTTTTCATATAAAAAAATCGAATTTTTCAATAAAAAATCCCTTTTTTATAGATTTTATAAGTGATCACAGATTATTGTCCTTTTGCCTGTAGGACGCTTAGTTTAGCTGGAAAATACATTTTTAGTTTTCATATAAAAAAATCGAATTTTTCAATAAAAATAATTTTTTAAGAATTTTTTAAGTGATCACAGATTATTGTCCTTTTGCCTGTAGGACGCTTAGTTTAGTTGGAAAATGCATTTTTAGTTTTTCATATAAAAAAAATCGAATTTTTCAATAAAAAATCCCTTTTTTATAGATTTTTTAAGTGATCACAGATTATTGTCCTTTTGCCTGTAGGACGCTTAGTTTAGCTGGAGTTTTTCATATAAAAAAATCGAATTTTTCAATAAAAATAATTTTTTAAGGATTTTTTAAGTGATCACAGATTATTGTCCTTTTGCTTGTAGGACGCTTAGTTTAGCTGGAAAATGCATTTTTAGTTTTTCATATAAAAAAAATCGAATTTTTCAATAAAAAGTCCCTTTTTTATAGATTTTTTAAGTGATCACAGATTATTGTCCTTTTGCCTGTAGGACGCTTAGTTTAGCTGAAAATGCATTTTTAGTTTTTCATATAAAAAATTCGAATTTTTCAATAAAAATAATTTTTTAAGAAATTTTTAAGTGATCACAGATTATTGTCCTTTTGCTTGTAGGACGCTTAGTTTAGCTGGAAAATACATTTTTAGTTTTTCATATAAAAAAATTGAATTTTTCAATAAAAATAATTTTTTAAGGATTTTTTAAGTGATCACAGATTATTGTCCTTTTGCCTGTAGGACGCTTAGTTTAGTTGGAAAATGCATTTTTAGTTTTTCATATAAAAAAAAATCGAATTTTTCAATAAAAAATCCCTTTTTTATAGATTTTTTAAGTGATCACAGATTATTGTCCTTTTGGCTGTAGGACGCTTAGTTTAGCTGGAAAATGCATTTTTAGTTTTTCATATAAAAAAAAAAATCTAATTTTTCAATAAAAAATCCCTTTTTTATAGATTTTTTAAGTGATCACAGATTATTGTCCTTTTGCCTGTAGGACGCTTAGTTTAGCTGGAAAATACATTTTTAGTTTTTCATATAAAAAAATTGAATTTTTCAATAAAAATAATTTTTTAAGGATTTTTTAAGTGATCACAGATTATTGTCCTTTTGCTTGTAGGACGCTTAGTTTAGCTGGAAAATGCATTTTTAGTTTTTCATATAAAAAAAATTGAATTTTTCAATAAAAAATCCCTTTTTTATAGATTTTTTAAGTGATCACAGATTATTGTCCTTTTGCCTGTAGGACGCTTAGTTTAGCTGGAAAATACATTTTTAGTTTTTCATATAAAAAAATTGAATTTTTCAATAAAAATAATTTTTTAAGGATTTTTTAAGTGATCACAGATTATTGTCCTTTTGCTTGTAGGACGCTTAGTTTAGCTGGAAAATGCATTTTTAGTTTTTCATATAAAAAAAATTGAATTTTTCAATAAAAAATCCTATTTTAATAGATTTTTTAAGTGATCACAGATTATTGTCCTTTTGCCTGTAGGACGCTTAGTTTAGCTGGAAAATACATTTTTAGTTTTTCATATAAAAAAAGTCGAATTTTTTAATAAAAAATCCCTTTTTTATAGATTTTTTAAGTGATCACAGATTATTGTCCTTTTGCCTGTAGGACGCTTAGTTTAGCTGGAAAATACATTTTTAGTTTTCATATAAAAAAATCGAATTTTTCAATAAAAATAATTTTTTAAGAATTTTTTAAGTGATTACAGATTATTGTCCTTTTGCCTGTAGGACGCTTAGTTTAGTTGGAAAATGCATTTTTAGTTTTTCATATAAAAAAAATCGAATTTTTCAATAAAAAATCCCTTTTTTATAGATTTTTTAAGTGATCACAGATTATTGTCCTTTTGCCTGTAGGACGCTTAGTTTAGCTGGAAAATGCATTTTTAGTTTTTCATATAAAAAAATCGAATTTTTGAATAAAAATACTCTTTTATGAATTTTTTAAGTGATCACAGCTTATTGTCCTTTTGGCTGTAGGACGCTTAGTTTAGCTGGAAAATGCATTTTTAGTTTTTCATATAAAAAAATCGAATTTTTCAATAAAAATCCCTTTTTTATAGATTTTATAAGTGATCACAGATTATTGTCCTTTTGCCTGTAGGACGCTTAGTTTAGCTGGAAAATACATTTTTAGTTTTCATATAAAAAAATCGAATTTTTCATTAAAAATAATTTTTTAAGAATTTTTTAAGTGATCACAGATTATTGTCCTTTTGCCTGTAGGACGCTTAGTTTAGCTGGAAAATACATTTTTAGTTTGTCATATAAAAAAATTAAATTTTTCAATAAAAATAATTTTTTAAGGATTTTTTAAGTGATCACAGATTATTGTCCTTTTGCTTGTAGGACGCTTAGTTTAGCTGGAAAATGCATTTTTAGTTTTTCATATAAAAAAAATCGAATTTTTCAATAAAAAATCCCTTTTTTATAGATTTTTTAAGTGATCACAGATTATTGTCCTTTTGCCTGTAGGACGCTTAGTTTAGCTGGAAAATACATTTTTAGTTTTTCATATAAAAAAAGTCGAATTTTTTAATAAAAAATCCCTTTTTTATAGATTTTTTAAGTGATCACAGATTATTGTCCTTTTGCCTGTAGGACGCTTAGTTTAGCTGGAAAATGCATTTTTAGTTTTTCATATAAAAAAATCGAATTTTTGAATAAAAATACTTTTTTATGAATTTTTTAAGTGATCACAGATTATTGTCCTTTTGCCTGTAGGACGCTTAGTTTAGCTGGAAAATGCATTTTTAGTTTTTCATATAAAAAAATCGAATTTTTCAATAAAAAATCCCTTTTTTATAGATTTTATAAGTGATCACAGATTATTGTCCTTTTGCCTGTAGGACGCTTAGTTTAGCTGGAAAATACATTTTTAGTTTTCATATAAAAAAATCGAATTTTTCAATAAAAATAATTTTTTAAGAATTTTTTAAGTGATCACAGATTATTGTCCTTTTGCCTGTAGGACGCTTAGTTTAGTTGGAAAATGCATTTTTAGTTTTTCATATAAAAAAAATCGAATTTTTCAATAAAAAATCCCTTTTTTATAGATTTTTTAAGTGATCACAGATTATTGTCCTTTTGCCTGTAGGACGCTTAGTTTAGCTGGAGTTTTTCATATAAAAAAATCGAATTTTTCAATAAAAATAATTTTTTAAGGATTTTTTAAGTGATCACAGATTATTGTCCTTTTGCTTGTAGGACGCTTAGTTTAGCTGGAAAATGCATTTTTAGTTTTTCATATAAAAAAAATCGAATTTTTCAATAAAAAGTCCCTTTTTTATAGATTTTTTAAGTGATCACAGATTATTGTCCTTTTGCCTGTAGGACGCTTAGTTTAGCTGAAAATGCATTTTTAGTTTTTCATATAAAAAATTCGAATTTTTCAATAAAAATAATTTTTTAAGAAATTTTTAAGTGATCACAGATTATTGTCCTTTTGCTTGTAGGACGCTTAGTTTAGCTGGAAAATACATTTTTAGTTTTTCATATAAAAAAATTGAATTTTTCAATAAAAATAATTTTTTAAGGATTTTTTAAGTGATCACAGATTATTGTCCTTTTGCCTGTAGGACGCTTAGTTTAGTTGGAAAATGCATTTTTAGTTTTTCATATAAAAAAAAATCGAATTTTTCAATAAAAAATCCCTTTTTTATAGATTTTTTAAGTGATCACAGATTATTGTCCTTTTGGCTGTAGGACGCTTAGTTTAGCTGGAAAATGCATTTTTAGTTTTTCATATAAAAAAAAAAATCTAATTTTTCAATAAAAAATCCCTTTTTTATAGATTTTTTAAGTGATCACAGATTATTGTCCTTTTGCCTGTAGGACGCTTAGTTTAGCTGGAAAATACATTTTTAGTTTTTCATATAAAAAAATTGAATTTTTCAATAAAAATAATTTTTTAAGGATTTTTTAAGTGATCACAGATTATTGTCCTTTTGCTTGTAGGACGCTTAGTTTAGCTGGAAAATGCATTTTTAGTTTTTCATATAAAAAAAATTGAATTTTTCAATAAAAAATCCCTTTTTTATAGATTTTTTAAGTGATCACAGATTATTGTCCTTTTGCCTGTAGGACGCTTAGTTTAGCTGGAAAATACATTTTTAGTTTTTCATATAAAAAAATTGAATTTTTCAATAAAAATAATTTTTTAAGGATTTTTTAAGTGATCACAGATTATTGTCCTTTTGCTTGTAGGACGCTTAGTTTAGCTGGAAAATGCATTTTTAGTTTTTCATATAAAAAAAATTGAATTTTTCAATAAAAAATCCTATTTTAATAGATTTTTTAAGTGATCACAGATTATTGTCCTTTTGCCTGTAGGACGCTTAGTTTAGCTGGAAAATACATTTTTAGTTTTTCATATAAAAAAATCGAATTTTTCAATAAAAATAATTTTTTAAGAATTTTTTAAGTGATCACAGATTATTGTCCTTTTGCCTGTAGGACGCTTAGTTTAGTTGGAAAATGCATTTTTTGTTTTTCATATAAAAAAAATCGAATTTTTCAATAAAAAATCCCTCTTTTATAGATTTTTTAAGTGATCACAGATTATTGTCCTTTTGCCTGTAGGACGCTTAGTTTAGCTGGAAAATGCATTTTTAGTTTTTCATATAAAAAAATTGAATTTTTCAATAAAAATAATTTTTTAAGGATTTTTTAAGTGATCACAGATTATTGTCCTTTTGCTTGTAGGACGCTTAGTTTAGCTGGAAAATGCATTTTTAGTTTTTCATATAAAAAAAATTGAATTTTTCAATAAAAAATCCTATTTTAATAGATTTTTTAAGTGATCACAGATTATTGTCCTTTTGCCTGTAGGACGCTTAGTTTAGCTGGAAAATACATTTTTAGTTTTTCATATAAAAAAAGTCGAATTTTTTAATAAAAAATCCCTTTTTTATAGATTTTTTAAGTGATCACAGATTATTGTCCTTTTGCCTGTAGGACGCTTAGTTTAGCTGGAAAATGCATTTTTAGTTTTTCATATAAAAAAATCGAATTTTTCAATAAAAATAATTTTTTAAGAATTTTTTAAGTGATCACAGATTATTGTCCTTTTGCCTGTAGGACGCTTAGTTTAGCTGGAAAATACATTTTTAGTTTTTCATATAAAAAAATTGAATTTTTCAATAAAAATAATTTTTTAAGGATTTTTTAAGTGATCACAGATTATTGTCCTTTTGCTTGTAGGACGCTTAGTTTAGCTGGAAAATGCATTTTTAGTTTTTCATATAAAAAAAATCGAATTTTTCAATAAAAAATCCCTTTTTTATAGATTTTTTAAGTGATCACAGATTATTGTCCTTTTGCCTGTAGGACGCTTAGTTTAGCTGGAAAATGCATTTTTAGTTTTTCATTTAAAAAAATCGAATTTTTCAATAAAAATCCCTTTTTTTTATAGATTTTATAAGTGATCACAGATTATTGTCCTTTTGCCTGTAGGACGCTTAGTTTAGCTGGAAAATACATTTTTAGTTTTCATATAAAAAAATCGAATTTTTCAATAAAAATAATTTTTTAAGGATTTTTTAAGTGATCACAGATTATTGTCCTTTTGCTTGTAGGACGCTTAGTTTAGCTGGAAAATGCATTTTTAGTTTTTCATATAAAAAAAATCGAATTTTTCAATAAAAAATCCCTTTTTTATAGATTTTTTAAGTGATCACAGATTATTGTCCTTTTGCCTGTAGGACGCTTAGTTTAGCTGGAAAATACATTTTTAGTTTTTCATATAAAAAAAGTCGAATTTTTTAATAAAAAATCCCTTTTTTATAGATTTTTTAAGTGATCACAGATTATTGTCCTTTTGCCTGTAGGACGCTTAGTTTAGCTGGAAAATGCATTTTTAGTTTTTCATATAAAAAAATCGAATTTTTGAATAAAAATACTTTTTTATGAATTTTTTAAGTGATCACAGATTATTGTCCGTTTGCCTGTAGGACGCTTAGTTTAGCTGGAAAATGCATTTTTAGTTTTTCATATAAAAAAAATCGAATTTTTCAATAAAAAATCCCTTTTTTATAGATTTTATAAGTGATCACAGATTATTGTCCTTTTGCCTGTAGGACGCTTAGTTTAGCTGGAAAATACATTTTTAGTTTTCATATAAAAAAATCGAATTTTTCAATAAAAATAATTTTTTAAGAATTTTTTAAGTGATCACAGATTATTGTCCTTTTGCCTGTAGGACGCTTAGTTTAGTTGGAAAATGCATTTTTAGATTTTCATATAAAAAAAATCGAATTTTTCAATAAAAAATCCCTTTTTTATAGATTTTTTAAGTGATCACAGATTATTGTCCTTTTGCCTGTAGGACGCTTAGTTTAGCTGGAAAATACATTTTTAGTTTTTCATATAAAAAAATTGAATTTTTCAATAAAAATAATTTTTTAAGGATTTTTTAAGTGATCACAGATTATTGTCCTTTTGCTTGTAGGACGCTTAGTTTAGCTGGAAAATGCATTTTTAGTTTTTCATATAAAAAAAATCGAATTTTTCAATAAAAAATCCCTTTTTTATAGATTTTTTAAGTGATCACAGATTATTGTCCTTTTGCCTGTAGGACGCTTAGTTTAGTTGGAAAATGCATTTTTAGTTTTTCATATAAAAAAAATCGAATTTTTCAATAAAAAATCCCTTTTTTATAGATTTTTTAAGTGATCACAGATTATTGTCCTTTTGCCTGTAGGACGCTTAGTTTAGCTGGAAAATGCATTTTTAGTTTTTCATATAAAAAAATCGAATTTTTGAATAAAAATACTCTTTTATGCATTTTTTAAGTGATCACAGATTATTGTCCTTTTGGCTGTAGGACGCTTAGTTTAGCTGGAAAATGCATTTTTAGTTTTTCATTTAAAAAAATCGAATTTTTCAATAAAAATCCCTTTTTTATAGATTTTATAAGTGATCACAGATTATTGTCCTTTTGCCTGTAGGACGCTTAGTTTAGCTGGAAAATACATTTTTAGTTTTCATATAAAAAAATCGAATTTTTCAATAAAAATAATTTTTTAAGAATTTTTTAAGTGATCACAGATTATTGTCCTTTTGCCTGTAGGACGCTTAGTTTAGCTGGAAAATACATTTTTAGTTTTTCATATAAAAAAATTGAATTTTTCAATAAAAATAATTTTTTAAGGATTTTTTAAGTGATCACAGATTATTGTCCTTTTGCTTGTAGGACGCTTAGTTTAGCTGGAAAATGCATTTTTAGTTTTTCATATAAAAAAAATCGAATTTTTCAATAAAAAATCCCTTTTTTATAGATTTTTTAAGTGATCACAGATTATTGTCCTTTTGCCTGTAGGACGCTTAGTTTAGCTGGAAAATACATTTTTAGTTTTTCATATAAAAAAAGTCGAATTTTTTAATAAAAAATCCCTTTTTCATAGATTTTTTAAGTGATCACAGATTATTGTCCTTTTGCCTGTAGGACGCTTAGTTTAGCTGGAAAATGCATTTTTAGTTTTTCATATAAAAAAATCGAATTTTTGAATAAAAATACTTTTTTATGAATTTTTTAAGTGATCACAGATTATTGTCCTTTTGCCTGTAGGACGCTTAGTTTAGCTGGAAAATACATTTTTAGTTTTTCATATAAAAAATCGAATTTTTCAATAAAAATAATTTTTTAAGAATTTTTTAAGTGATCACAGATTATTGTCCTTTTGCCTGTAGGACGCTTAGTTTAGTTGGAAAATGCATTTTTAGTTTTTCATATAAAAAAAATCGAATTTTTCAATAAAAAATCCCTTTTTTATAGATTTTTTAAGTGATCACAGATTATTGTCCTTTTGCCTGTAGGACGCTTAGTTTAGCTGGAAAATACATTTTTAGTTTTTCATATAAAAAAAGTCGAATTTTTTAATAAAAAATCCCTTTTTTATAGATTTTTTAAGTGATCACAGATTATTGTCCTTTTGCCTGTAGGACGCTTAGTTTAGCTGGAAAATGCATTTTTAGTTTTTCATATAAAAAAATCGAATTTTTCAATAAAAATAATTTTTTAAGGATTTTTTAAGTGATCACAGATTATTGTCCTTTTGCTTGTAGGACGCTTAGTTTAGCTGGAAAATACATTTTTAGTTTTTCATATAAAAAAATTGAATTTTTCAATAAAAATAATTTTTTAAGGATTTTTTAAGTGATCACAGATTATTGTCCTTTTGCTTGTAGGACGCTTAGTTTAGCTGGAAAATGCATTTTTAGTTTTTCATATAAAAAAAATCGAATTTTTCAATAAAAAATCCCTTTTTTTATAGATTTTTTAAGTGATCACAGATTATTGTCCTTTTGCCTGTAGGACGCTTAGTTTAGCTGGAAAATGCATTTTTAGTTTTTCATATAAAAAAATCGAATTTTTCAATAAAAATAATTTTTTAAGGATTTTTTAAGTGATCACAGATTATTGTCCTTTTGCTTGTAGGACGCTTAGTTTAGCTGGAAAATACATTTTTAGTTTTTCATATAAAAAAATTGAATTTTTCAATAAAAATAATTTTTTAAGGATTTTTTAAGTGATCACAGATTATTGTCCTTTTGCTTGTAGGACGCTTAGTTTAGCTGGAAAATGCATTTTTAGTTTTTCATATAAAAAAAATCGAATTTTTCAATAAAAAATCCCTTTTTTATAGATTTTTTAAGTGATCACAGATTATTGTCCTTTTGCCTGTAGGACGCTTAGTTTAGCTGGAAAATGCATTTTTAGTTTTTCATATAAAAAAATCGAATTTTTCAATAAAAATAATTTTTTAAGAATTTTTTAAGTGATCACAGATTATTGTCCTTTTGCCTGTAGGACGCTTAGTTTAGCTGGAAAATACATTTTTAGTTTTTCATATAAAAAAATTGAATTTTTCAATAAAAATAATTTTTTAAGGATTTTTTAAGTGATCACAGATTATTGTCCTTTTGCTTGTAGGACGCTTAGTTTAGCTGGAAAATGCATTTTTAGTTTTTCATATAAAAAAAATCGAATTTTTCAATAAAAAATCCCTTTTTTATAGATTTTTTAAGTGATCACAGATTATTGTCCTTTTGCCTGTAGGACGCTTAGTTTAGCTGGAAAATGCATTTTTAGTTTTTCATTTAAAAAAATCGAATTTTTCAATAAAAATCCCTTTTTTTATAGATTTTATAAGTGATCACAGATTATTGTCCTTTTGCCTGTAGGACGCTTAGTTTAGCTGGAAAATACATTTTTAGTTTTCATATAAAAAAATCGAATTTTTCAATAAAAATAATTTTTTAAGGATTTTTTAAGTGATCACAGATTATTGTCCTTTTGCTTGTAGGACGCTTAGTTTAGCTGGAAAATGCATTTTTAGTTTTTCATATAAAAAAAATCGAATTTTTCAATAAAAAATCCCTTTTTTATAGATTTTTTAAGTGATCACAGATTATTGTCCTTTTGCCTGTAGGACGCTTAGTTTAGCTGGAAAATACATTTTTAGTTTTTCATATAAAAAAAGTCGAATTTTTTAATAAAAAATCCCTTTTTTATAGATTTTTTAAGTGATCACAGATTATTGTCCTTTTGCCTGTAGGACGCTTAGTTTAGCTGGAAAATGCATTTTTAGTTTTTCATATAAAAAAATCGAATTTTTGAATAAAAATACTTTTTTATGAATTTTTTAAGTGATCACAGATTATTGTCCGTTTGCCTGTAGGACGCTTAGTTTAGCTGGAAAATGCATTTTTAGTTTTTCATATAAAAAAAATCGAATTTTTCAATAAAAAATCCCTTTTTTATAGATTTTATAAGTGATCACAGATTATTGTCCTTTTGCCTGTAGGACGCTTAGTTTAGCTGGAAAATACATTTTTAGTTTTCATATAAAAAAATCGAATTTTTCAATAAAAATAATTTTTTAAGAATTTTTTAAGTGATCACAGATTATTGTCCTTTTGCCTGTAGGACGCTTAGTTTAGTTGGAAAATGCATTTTTAGATTTTCATATAAAAAAAATCGAATTTTTCAATAAAAAATCCCTTTTTTATAGATTTTTTAAGTGATCACAGATTATTGTCCTTTTGCCTGTAGGACGCTTAGTTTAGCTGGAAAATACATTTTTAGTTTTTCATATAAAAAAAATCGAATTTTTCAATAAAAAATCCCTTTTTTATAGATTTTTTAAGTGATCACAGATTATTGTCCTTTTGCCTGTAGGACGCTTAGTTTAGCTGGAAAATACATTTTTAGTTTTTCATATAAAAAAATTGAATTTTTCAATAAAAATAATTTTTTAAGGATTTTTTAAGTGATCACAGATTATTGTCCTTTTGCTTGTAGGACGCTTAGTTTAGCTGGAAAATGCATTTTTAGTTTTTCATATAAAAAAAATCGAATTTTTCAATAAAAAATCCCTTTTTTATAGATTTTTTAAGTGATCACAGATTATTGTCCTTTTGCCTGTAGAACGCTTAGTTTAGCTGGAAAATACATTTTTAGTTTTTCATATAAAAAAATTGAATTTTTCAATAAAAATAATTTTTTAAGGATTTTTTAAGTGATCACAGATTATTGTCCTTTTGCTTGTAGGACGCTTAGTTTAGCTGGAAAATGCATTTTTAGTTTTTCATATAAAAAAAATCGAATTTTTCAATAAAAAATCCCTTTTTTATAGATTTTTTAAGTGATCACAGATTATTGTCCTTTTGCCTGTAGGACGCTTAGTTTAGTTGGAAAATGCATTTTTAGTTTTTCATATAAAAAAAATCGAATTTTTCAATAAAAAATCCCTTTTTTATAGATTTTTTAAGTGATCACAGATTATTGTCCTTTTGCCTGTAGGACGCTTAGTTTAGCTGGAAAATGCATTTTTAGTTTTTCATATAAAAAAATCGAATTTTTGAATAAAAATACTCTTTTATGCATTTTTTAAGTGATCACAGATTATTGTCCTTTTGGCTGTAGGACGCTTAGTTTAGCTGGAAAATGCATTTTTAGTTTTTCATTTAAAAAAATCGAATTTTTCAATAAAAATCCCTTTTTTATAGATTTTATAAGTGATCACAGATTATTGTCCTTTTGCCTGTAGGACGCTTAGTTTAGCTGGAAAATACATTTTTAGTTTTCATATAAAAAAATCGAATTTTTCAATAAAAATAATTTTTTAAGAATTTTTTAAGTGATCACAGATTATTGTCCTTTTGCTTGTAGGACGCTTAGTTTAGCTGGAAAATACATTTTTAGTTTTTCATATAAAAAAATTGAATTTTTCAATAAAAATAATTTTTTAAGGATTTTTTAAGTGATCACAGATTATTGTCCTTTTGCTTGTAGGACGCTTAGTTTAGCTGGAAAATGCATTTTTAGTTTTTCATATAAAAAAAATCGAATTTTTCAATAAAAAATCCCTTTTTTATAGATTTTTTAAGTGATCACAGATTATTGTCCTTTTGCCTGTAGGACGCTTAGTTTAGTTGGAAAATGCATTTTTAGTTTTTCATATAAAAAAAATCGAATTTTTCAATAAAAAATCCCTTTTTTATAGATTTTTTAAGTGATCACAGATTATTGTCCTTTTGCCTGTAGGACGCTTAGTTTAGCTGGAAAATACATTTTTAGTTTTTCATATAAAAAAATTGAATTTTTCAATAAAAATAATTTTTTAAGGATTTTTTAAGTGATCACAGATTATTGTCCTTTTGCTTGTAGGACGCTTAGTTTAGCTGGAAAATGCATTTTTAGTTTTTCATATAAAAAAAATCGAATTTTTCAATAAAAAATCCCTTTTTTATAGATTTTTTAAGTGATCACAGATTATTGTCCTTTTGCCTGTAGGACGCTTAGTTTAGCTGGAAAATGCATTTTTAGTTTTTCATATAAAAAAATCGAATTTTTCAATAAAAATAATTTTTTAAGGATTTTTTAAGTGATCACAGATTATTGTCCTTTTGCTTGTAGGACGCTTAGTTTAGCTGGAAAATACATTTTTAGTTTTTCATATAAAAAAATTGAATTTTTCAATAAAAATAATTTTTTAAGGATTTTTTAAGTGATCACAGATTATTGTCCTTTTGCTTGTAGGACGCTTAGTTTAGCTGGAAAATGCATTTTTAGTTTTTCATATAAAAAAAATCGAATTTTTCAATAAAAAATCCCTTTTTTATAGATTTTTTAAGTGATCACAGATTATTGTCCTTTTGCCTGTAGGACGCTTAGTTTAGCTGGAAAATGCATTTTTAGTTTTTCATATAAAAAAATCGAATTTTTCAATAAAAATAATTTTTTAAGGATTTTTTAAGTGATCACAGATTATTGTCCTTTTGCTTGTAGGACGCTTAGTTTAGCTGGAAAATACATTTTTAGTTTTTCATATAAAAAAATTGAATTTTTCAATAAAAATAATTTTTTAAGGATTTTTTAAGTGATCACAGATTATTGTCCTTTTGCTTGTAGGACGCTTAGTTTAGCTGGAAAATGCATTTTTAGTTTTTCATATAAAAAAAATCGAATTTTTCAATAAAAAATCCCTTTTTTTATAGATTTTTTAAGTGATCACAGATTATTGTCCTTTTGCCTGTAGGACGCTTAGTTTAGTTGGAAAATGCATTTTTAGTTTTTCATATAAAAAAATCGAATTTTTCAATAAAAATAATTTTTTAAGAATTTTTTAAGTGATCACAGATTATTGTCCTTTTGCCTGTAGGACGCTTAGTTTAGCTGGAAAATACATTTTTAGTTTTTCATATAAAAAAAGTCGAATTTTTTAATAAAAAATCCCTTTTTTATAGATTTTTTAAGTGATCACAGATTATTGTCCTTTTGCCTGTAGGACGCTTAGTTTAGTTGGAAAATGCATTTTTAGTTTTTCATATAAAAAAATCGAATTTTTGAATAAAAATACTTTTTTATGAATTTTTTAAGTGATCACAGATTATTGTCCTTTTGCCTGTAGGACGCTTAGTTTAGCTGGAAAATGCATTTTTAGTTTTTCATATAAAAAAAATCGAATTTTTCAATAAAAAATCCCTTTTTTTATAGATTTTTTAAGTGATCATAGATTATTGTCCTTTTGCCTGTAGGACGCTTAGTTTAGCTGAAAATGCATTTTTAGTTTTTCATATAAAAAAATCGAATTTTTCAATAAAAATAATTTTTTAAGAATTTTTTAAGTGAACACAGATTATTGTCCTTTTGCCTGTAGGACGCTTAGTTTAGCTGGAAAATACATTTTTAGTTTTTCATATAAAAAAATCGAATTTTTCAATAAAAATAATTTTTTAAGAATTTTTTAAGTGATCACAGATTATTGTCCTTTTGCCTGTAGGACGCTTAGTTTAGTTGGAAAATGCATTTTTAGTTTTTCATATAAAAAAAATCGAATTTTTCAATAAAAAATCCCTTTTTTATAGATTTTTTAAGTGATCACAGATTATTGTCCTTTTGCCTGTAGGACGCTTAGTTTAGCTGGAAAATACATTTTTAGTTTTTCATATAAAAAAATCGAATTTTTCAATAAAAATAATTTTTTAAGAATTTTTTAAGTGATCACAGATTATTGTCCTTTTGCTTGTAGGACGCTTAGTTTAGCTGGAAAATGCATTTTTAGTTTTTCATATAAAAAAAATCGAATTTTTCAATAAAAAATCCCTTTTTTATAGATTTTTTAAGTGATCACAGATTATTGTCCTTTTGCCTGTAGGACGCTTAGTTTAGTTGGAAAATGCATTTTTAGTTTTTCATATAAAAAAAATCGAATTTTTCAATAAAAAATCCCTTTTTTATAGATTTTTTAAGTGATCACAGATTATTGTCCTTTTGCCTGTAGGACGCTTAGTTTAGCTGGAAAATACATTTTTAGTTTTTCATATAAAAAAATCGAATTTTTCAATAAAAATAATTTTTTAAGAATTTTTTAAGTGATCACAGATTATTGTCCTTTTGCCTGTAGGACGCTTAGTTTAGTTGGAAAATGCATTTTTAGTTTTTCATATAAAAAAAATCGAATTTTTCAATAAAAAATCCCTTTTTTATAGATTTTTTAAGTGATCACAGATTATTGTCCTTTTGCCTGTAGGACGCTTAGTTTAGCTGGAAAATACATTTTTAGTTTTTCATATAAAAAAATTGAATTTTTCAATAAAAATAATTTTTTAAGGATTTTTTAAGTGATCACAGATTATTGTCCTTTTGCTTGTAGGACGCTTAGTTTAGCTGGAAAATGCATTTTTAGTTTTTCATATAAAAAAAATCGAATTTTTCAATAAAAAATCCCTTTTTTATAGATTTTTTAAGTGATCACAGATTATTGTCCTTTTGGCTGTAGGACGCTTAGTTTAGCTGGAAAATGCATTTTTAGTTTTTCATATAAAATGTTGAATATTTCAATAAAAATAATTTTTTAAGAATTTTTTAAGTGATCACAGATTATTGTCCTTTTGCTTGTAGGACGCTTAGTTTAGCTGGAAAATGCATTTTTAGTTTATCATATAAAAAAATTTAATTTTTCAATAAAAATAATTTTTTAAGAATTTTTTAAGTGATCACAGATTATTGTCCTTTTGCCTGTAGGACGCTTAGTTTAGTTGGAAATGCATTTTTAGTTTTTCATATAAAAAAATCGATTTTTTGAATAAAAATACTTTTTTATGAATTTTTTAATTGATCACAGATTATTGTCCTTTTGCCTGTAGGACGCTTAGTTTAGCTGGAAAATGCATTTTTAGTTTTTCATATAAAAAAATCGAATTTTTCAATAAAAAATCCCTTTTTTATAGATTTTTTAAGTGATCACAGATTATTGTCCTTTTGCCTGTAGGACGCTTAGTTTAGCTGGAAAATACATTTTTAGTTTTTCATATAAAAAAATTGAATTTTTCAATAAAAATAATTTTTTAAGGATTTTTTAAGTGATCACAGATTATTGTCCTTTTGCTTGTAGGACGCTTAGTTTAGCTGGAAAATGCATTTTTAGTTTTTCATATAAAAAAAATCGAATTTTTCAATAAAAAATCCCTTTTTTATAGATTTTTTAAGTGATTACAGATTATTGTCCTTTTGGCTGTAGGACGCTTAGTTTAGCTGGAAAATGCATTTTTAGTTTTTCATATAAAAAAAATCGAATTTTTCAATAAAAAATCCCTTTTTTTATAGATTTTTTAAGTGATCATAGATTATTGTCCTTTTGCCTGTAGGACGCTTAGTTTAGCTGAAAATGCATTTTTAGTTTTTCATATAAAAAAATCGAATTTTTCAATAAAAATAATTTTTTAAGAATTTTTTAAGTGAACACAGATTATTGTCCTTTTGCCTGTAGGACGCTTAGTTTAGTTGGAAAATGCATTTTTAGTTTTTCATATAAAAAAAATCGAATTTTTCAATAAAAAATCCCTTTTTTATAGATTTTTTAAGTGATCACAGATTATTGTCCTTTTGCCTGTAGGACGCTTAGTTTAGCTGGAAAATACATTTTTAGTTTTTCATATAAAAAAATTGAATTTTTCAATAAAAATAATTTTTTAAGGATTTTTTAAGTGATCACAGATTATTGTCCTTTTGCTTGTAGGACGCTTAGTTTAGCTGGAAAATGCATTTTTAGTTTTTCATATAAAAAAAAAAATTAAATTTTTCAATAAAAAATCCCTTTTTTATAGATTTTTTAAGTGATCACAGATTATTGTCCTTTTGCCTGTAGGACGTTTAGTTTAGCTGGAAAATACATTTTTAGTTTTTCATATAAAAAAATCGAATTTTTCAATAAAAATAATTTTTTAAGGATTTTTTAAGTGATCACAGATTATTGTCCTTTTGCTTGTAGGACGCTTAGTTTAGCTGGAAAATGCATTTTTAGTTTTTCATATAAAAAAAATCGAATTTTTCAATAAAAAATCCCTTTTTTTATAGATTTTTTAAGTGATCATAGATTATTGTCCTTTTGCCTGTAGGACGCTTAGTTTAGCTGAAAATGCATTTTTAGTTTTTCATATAAAAAAATCGAATTTTTCAATAAAAATAATTGTTTAAGAATTTTTTAAGTGAACACAGATTATTGTCCTTTTGCCTGTAGGACGCTTAGTTTAGCTGGAAAATACATTTTTAGTTTTTCATATAAAAAAATTGAATTTTTCAATAAAAATAATTTTTTAAGGATTTTTTAAGTGATCACAGATTATTGTCCTTTTGCTTGTAGGACGCTTAGTTTAGCTGGAAAATGCATTTTTAGTTCTTCATATAAAAAAAAATTGAATTTTTCAATAAAAAATCCCTTTTTTATAGATTTTTTAAGTGATCACAGATTATTGTCCTTTTGCCTGTAGGACGCTTAGTTTAGCTGGAAAATGCATTTTTAGTTTTTCATATAAAAAAGTTGAATATTTCAATAAAAATAATTTTTTAAGAATTTTTTAAGTGATCACAGATTATTGTCCTTTTGCTTGTAGGACGCTTAGTTTAGCTGGAAAATGCATTTTTAGTTTATCATATAAAAAAATTTAATTTTTCAATAAAAATAATTTTTTAAGAATTTTTTAAGTGATCACAGATTATTGTCCTTTTGCCTGTAGGACGCTTAGTTTAGTTGGAAATGCATTTTTAGTTTTTCATATAAAAAAATCGAATTTTTGAATAAAAATACTTTTTTATGAATTTTTTAATTGATCACAGATTATTGTCCTTTTGCCTGTAGGACGCTTAGTTTAGCTGGAAAATGCATTTTTAGTTTTTCATATAAAAAAATCGAATTTTTCAATAAAAAATCCCTTTTTTATAGATTTTTTAAGTGATCACAGATTATTGTCCTTTTGCCTGTAGGACGCTTAGTTTAGCTGGAAAATACATTTTTAGTTTTTCATATAAAAAAATTGAATTTTTCAATAAAAATAATTTTTTAAGGATTTTTTAAGTGATCACAGATTATTGTCCTTTTGCTTGTAGGACGCTTAGTTTAGCTGGAAAATGCATTTTTAGTTTTTCATATAAAAAAAATCGAATTTTTCAATAAAAAATCCCTTTTTTATAGATTTTTTAAGTGATTACAGATTATTGTCCTTTTGGCTGTAGGACGCTTAGTTTAGCTGGAAAATGCATTTTTAGTTTTTCATATAAAAAAAATCGAATTTTTCAATAAAAAATCCCTTTTTTATAGATTTTTTAAGTGATCATAGATTATTGTCCTTTTGCCTGTAGGACGCTTAGTTTAGCTGAAAATGCATTTTTAGTTTTTCATATAAAAAAATCGAATTTTTCAATAAAACTAATTTTTTAAGAATTTTTTAAGTGAACACAGATTATTGTCCTTTTGCCTGTAGGACGCTTAGTTTAGTTGGAAAATGCATTTTTAGTTTTTCATATAAAAAAAATCGAATTTTTCAATAAAAAATCCCTTTTTTATAGATTTTTTAAGTGATCACAGATTATTGTCCTTTTGCTTGTAGGACGCTTAGTTTAGCTGGAAAATGCATTTTTAGTTTTTCATATAAAAAAAATCGAATTTTTCAATAAAAAATCCCTTTTTTTATAGATTTTTTAAGTGATCATAGATTATTGTCCTTTTGCCTGTAGGACGCTTAGTTTAGCTGAAAATGCATTTTTAGTTTTTCATATAAAAAAATCGAATTTTTCAATAAAAATAATTGTTTAAGAATTTTTTAAGTGAACACAGATTATTGTCCTTTTGCCTGTAGGACGCTTAGTTTAGCTGGAAAATACATTTTTAGTTTTTCATATAAAAAAATTGAATTTTTCAATAAAAATAATTTTTTAAGGATTTTTTAAGTGATCACAGATTATTGTCCTTTTGCTTGTAGGACGCTTAGTTTAGCTGGAAAATGCATTTTTAGTTCTTCATATAAAAAAAAATTGAATTTTTCAATAAAAAATCCCTTTTTTATAGATTTTTTAAGTGATCACAGATTATTGTCCTTTTGCCTGTAGGACGCTTAGTTTAGCTGGAAAATGCATTTTTAGTTTTTCATATAAAAAAGTTGAATATTTCAATAAAAATAATTTTTTAAGAATTTTTTAAGTGATCACAGATTATTGTCCTTTTGCTTGTAGGACGCTTAGTTTAGCTGGAAAATGCATTTTTAGTTTATCATATAAAAAAATTTAATTTTTCAATAAAAATAATTTTTTAAGAATTTTTTAAGTGATCACAGATTATTGTCCTTTTGCCTGTAGGACGCTTAGTTTAGTTGGAAATGCATTTTTAGTTTTTCATATAAAAAAATCGAATTTTTGAATAAAAATACTTTTTTATGAATTTTTTAATTGATCACAGATTATTGTCCTTTTGCCTGTAGGACGCTTAGTTTAGCTGGAAAATGCATTTTTAGTTTTTCATATAAAAAAATCGAATTTTTCAATAAAAAATCCCTTTTTTATAGATTTTTTAAGTGATCACAGATTATTGTCCTTTTGCCTGTAGGACGCTTAGTTTAGCTGGAAAATACATTTTTAGTTTTTCATATAAAAAAATTGAATTTTTCAATAAAAATAATTTTTTAAGGATTTTTTAAGTGATCACAGATTATTGTCCTTTTGCTTGTAGGACGCTTAGTTTAGCTGGAAAATGCATTTTTAGTTTTTCATATAAAAAAAATCGAATTTTTCAATAAAAAATCCCTTTTTTATAGATTTTTTAAGTGATTACAGATTATTGTCCTTTTGGCTGTAGGACGCTTAGTTTAGCTGGAAAATGCATTTTTAGTTTTTCATATAAAAAAAATCGAATTTTTCAATAAAAAATCCCTTTTTTTATAGATTTTTTAAGTGATCATAGATTATTGTCCTTTTGCCTGTAGGACGCTTAGTTTAGCTGAAAATGCATTTTTAGTTTTTCATATAAAAAAATCGAATTTTTCAATAAAACTAATTTTTTAAGAATTTTTTAAGTGAACACAGATTATTGTCCTTTTGCCTGTAGGACGCTTAGTTTAGTTGGAAAATGCATTTTTAGTTTTTCATATAAAAAAAATCGAATTTTTCAATAAAAAATCCCTTTTTTATAGATTTTTTAAGTGATCACAGATTATTGTCCTTTTGCCTGTAGGACGCTTAGTTTAGCTGGAAAATACATTTTTAGTTTTTCATATAAAAAAATTGAATTTTTCAATAAAAATAATTTTTTAAGGATTTTTTAAGTGATCACAGATTATTGTCCTTTTGCTTGTAGGACGCTTAGTTTAGCTGGAAAATGCATTTTTAGTTTTTCATATAAAAAAAAAATTAAATTTTTCAATAAAAAATCCCTTTTTTATAGATTTTTCAAGTGATCACAGATTATTGTCCTTTTGCCTGTAGGACGTTTAGTTTAGCTGGAAAATACATTTTTAGTTTTTCATATAAAAAAATCGAATTTTTCAATAAAAAATCCCTTTTTTTTATAGATTTTATAAGTGATCACAGATTATTGTCCTTTTGCCTGTAGGACGCTTAGTTTAGCTGGAAAATGCATTTTTAGTTTTTCATATAAAAAAATCGAATTTTTCAATAAAAAATCCCTTTTTTATAGATTTTTTAAGTGATCACAGATTATTGTCCTTTTGCCTGTAGGGCGCTTAGTTTAGCTGGAAAATGCATTTTTAGTTTTTCATATAAAAAAGTTGAATTTTTCACTAAAAATAATTTTTTAAGAATTTTTTAAGTGATCACAGATTATTGTCCTTTTGCTTGTAGGACGCTTAGTTTAGCTGGAAAATGCATTTTTAGTTTATCATATAAAAAAATTTAATTTTTCAATAAAAATAATTTTTTAAGAATTTTTTAAGTGATCACATATTATTGTCCTTTTGCCTGTAGGACGCTTAGTTTAGCTGAAAATGCATTTTTAGTTTTTCATATAAAAAAATCGAATTTTTGAATAAAAATACTTTTTTATGAATTTTTTAAGTGATCACAGATTATTGTCCTTTTGCCTGTAGGACGCTTAGTTTAGCTGGAAAATACATTTTTAGTTTTTCATATAAAAAAATCGAATTTTTCAATAAAAATAATTTTTTAAGAATTTTTTAAGTCATCACAGATTATTGTCCTTTTGCCTGTAGGACGCCTAGTTTAGCTGGAAAATGCACTTTTAGTTTTTCATATAAAAAAATCGAATTTTTCAATAAAAAATCCCTTTTTTATAGATTTTTTAAGTGATCACAGATTATTGTCCTTTTGCTTGTAGGACGCTTAGTTTAGCTGGAAAATGCATTTTTAGTTTTTCATATAAAAAAATCGAATTTTTCAATAAAAAATCCCTTTTTTAAAGATTTTATAAGTGATCACAGATTATTGTCCTTTTGCCTGTAGGACGCCTAGTTTAGCTGGAAAATGCACTTTTAGTTTTTCATATAAAAAAATCGAATTTTTCAATAAAAAATCCCTTTTTTATAGATTTTATAAGTGATCACAGATTATTGTCCTTTTGCTTGTAGGACGCTTAGTTTAGCTGGAAAATGCATTTTTAGTTTATCATATAAAAAAATTTAATTTTTCAATAAAAATAATTTTTTAAGAATTTTTTAAGTGATCACATATTATTGTCCTTTTGCCTGTAGGACGCTTAGTTTAGCTGAAAATGCATTTTTAGTTTTTCATATAAAAAAATCGAATTTTTGAATAAAAATACTTTTTTATGAATTTTTTAGTTTAGCTGGAAAATGCATTTTTAGTTTTTCATATAAAAAAATCGAATTTTTCAATAAAAAATCCCTTTTTTAAAGATTTTATAAGTGATCACAGATTATTGTCCTTTTGCCTGTAGGACGCCTAGTTTAGCTGGAAAATGCACTTTTAGTTTTTCATATAAAAAAATCGAATTTTTCAATAAAAAATCCCTTTTTTATAGATTTTTTAAGTGATCACAGATTATTGTCCTTTTGCCTGTAGGACGCTTAGTTTAGCTGGAAAATGCATTTTTAGTTTTTCATATAAAAAAATCGAATTTTTCAATAAAAAAATCCCTTTTTTATAGATTTTATAAGTGATCACAGATTATTGTCCTTTTGCCTGTAGGGCGCTTAGTTTAGCTGGAAAATGCGTGATATTTAAAATACTATTTACAGAACTCTACAATACTTTTAGAATTTTATATAAAGTTTAGAATTTTGAGCAGGGATCCGTACCTGTATATAAAGAAAATACATAAACCATAACTGAAGGACTATAAAAGTAAGGATCTTAAAATTTGTTGTGGATTACTTTCATAGCAAACTCGAGCAAAATATGGTGGCGGGCACAGCTAGTATTGAATAAATTTAAAATTTTCCCTTTGCAAAATTTTTTAGCATAATTTTTAGACTGGTTTGGTATTTTTGGCGTTTCCTTTTCTGGCAACACTGAGCTAAATGCAAGTGATTGTTTTCATATGTATTTTCGAATAAATGTGTGTGACTGTATTGTCGTATACAGTATTTAATTGAAATATTTAGTTCGAGTGTGAATTTCGTATGGTACGGATGGAAAAAAGTTGACGTGTCGCGCGTTCGTCACTTTTCATATTGAGTTCTCTATAAAATTTAAAGAAACATAAAAAGATATATATGTATGTAGTGTATGAGATATTTACATTTGCTCATTTATTTTCACTTGTTAAGGATTTAAAAATATAACGAAAAAGGTGTTTAAATTAGTTTTTTTCCTAAAACGCAAAAAGTTTTTATATTTTTCTTTAGTTTGTTAAATTTTGTTCGGTCTTTTTTGTGATTTTTTTTTTTCATTTTACCTTACGGAATTTCTTGGTGTTTCAATATCACATCGTTTCGTTACGCCTTTAACTTAAAGGTTATCTTTGCGTTTTAACTAAAGCCTCCTCCCACTCTCTGAAAAATTGAGTGTAAGAGATTACTTGATAATAAATAAAATAAAATGTGAAAAAGGCTGTTTAGTTTTAATGCACTATTTTAGCATAAAATTCTTAGCGAAAAACTTCAAAAAATAGATAAATAATTGGGCCCTAGTTCCATTCAAATAATTTGAAAAATTTCATGTTATTCTTTCGTTTCCGTTTCGTATTCTAGCAAAAAAATAAATAAAAGAGAGAGACCCATTAACTCAATTTCTCAGTTACTTAAATTGTTGTTTCATATACTTATGTGTTTTCTTGACGTATTTATAATAAAAATATCTCTGTTCAAAAGAAAAATAAATAAAAAACGTACCTATAACAATAAAGTTTATTTCGCAGATTTTGATGACTCGTTAAAATATTTTTTGTTATTATACTTCATTCAGTTAATATCCATTTTACAAGAAATGGTGAAAATCAATGTAAAATATAAAAAATAAAAAGAAATAAGAATCTTGCAAAAAGTGTATGAGTGTTAAAAAGTTATTTAACAAAAATCATACAAATAAATTCATATATGTATATTAATGTAAGAAAGTACATACATATGTATGTATAATATATACATATAAAAAGTGTTAAAAATCGAAAATTATATTAACAAATTGTAGTGAAAATATTTTCTTATCCCCAAAGTATTTTGTAAATTATACAAAACAAAAATAAAAAAATTCATAATCAATAAAAATCACAGAAAAAGAGGAAAAAATACTTATTATAAGTGAGAGGTGAAATTATAAGTGAAATACCTATTAAGTGTAAAAGTAATTGCAATGGTTTCATATTTATACAAAGCCGCCTAATTACATATAAAATAAATAAAATAATTATAAATTTGTTCAAATTTGTTACAAATTTAAAGTGTATTCACATATATTTACAAAACAAATTAAGTAATTTTAATAACGTTATTGAAAGTACTCTTAATTAAATACACACACACACACAAACAAACACACTGGAATACTTATAATTAAAGTTGGATTTATTTACGTCATTCACCGAGCAAGCAATAAAGGTAAAAACTAATTGCTTCTTGATACCTACGTTTTCTACATATAACTATCTTGTGGAATATACCAACATATTTATAACAAGGTACTAGTTATGATAATCTTATTACATAGCTACTATATTCATACATAAAAACCTACAAACACACACATACACACATAAATATACCAAGAAATGTTAAATTTTATTTTATCCCAAATTAGCAAATTTGTTCCCTTCATTTTTGTTTAGAGAAAAAGAAACTACAACTTGAGTATACATAGCAACTCTAAAATGAAGACTTTGTAATAATGAGTTTTGCAAAATTGCATTTCTTAATGATTTTCTTATAGGTTTATTTTTTATTGTCAAGTTTTAAAGAATAATTAAATAACCTGTCACAAATGTATCTCACAAATTCCAAAAGTAAATCGAAAAGAGATAAAGACAGAGAGAGAGAGAGAGTGCGAGAAAGAGAGAAAGAGAGAAAGAGAGAAAGAGAGAAAGAGAGAAAGAGAGAAAGAGAGAGAGAGACTGCCAAATAGAGATTGAACATCTTTACAGTGTTACCATATTTTTTCTTTCAAAAATCAACAAAAAAAAATTATTTTTTCTTAAAAATCTTTTTTGGTGATACAATAATTTCTTTATCAGAAAATTTATGGGTAGTAGCTCAAAGTGCTATAGCTACTTAGGCACCTAAATAAATGTAGTTAGCATCTTTAAGATATGTACAATTTTATACAATATTTTATCAAACTTTTCAATACGAATATATTCATCTTACCGACTAAAATGACTTAATAACACATTTTTATATATCTTTTTTGTATTTTTATTTTATATTTTTGACATCTCAAAAAACCTTAAAAAAATTTTTCACAAATGGTAATACAGATTCTTTATTTCTCATTACTAGCTGTGTCCACACGCGTTGTGTGCGTCCTGACAATATTTTGTTCGATTTTGCTTTGAATGTAATCCACACCAAATTGTAAGACTCTTTACTTTTATAGTGCTTCAGTTATGGTTTATGTATTTTCTTTATATAAAAGTACCCATCCCTGTATAAAATTCGAAGATTTATATAAAATTCTATATATTATTGTAAATCTCTGTAAAAGACAGACAGAAAATGAGTTACTCATTATTTTCAAACAGTGCCATCTGTTGCGCAACTTTGCTTAAAATATACTGCTATCAAAAATAATAGGTGCCTTAAAGTATGCAGTACCTTTAAATCGGTAAAAAAAAAATCGGCATACTTTCATTACTTTTTCTATATTTTCTCTAGGAAATGAGATATTTTTTTTTTTAGAAAAAAGTATCCTATATTTGAACCGAGATATTAAGGCAGCTCCTCACAAAATTTTATTAAAATTTATGTAGTACTTTTTACGTCATGCGAACGCAGACAGACTGTCCGTCTGGCAGACTGACAGATGCTAAAATTCTAAAAATTGCTCTATAAATTGATTACTAACTCCACCAGCATCAAAATTTTCTACAAATATTTTATGTAGAGTGACCATACACCTTGAGTCTGCCTGCACCAGGGATGACAATTCGCATTACAAAAGTTTCACCTATGTAATGAACAAAACAAAATAGTTTTTTAACTTTCATTGTACTAAAAATTTCATTTGTACTGAAATGTATATTTATTAAAAAAAAAAAATAAAAAATGTTTCCACAAGAATTAATTTCTATACATATAAATATAGTAGATGGTAATACATGCACTTTTCTTTAAATAATATAAAACAAATAAAAAATAATAATAATAAAGTTTTCAAAAAAGTATGCACTCAATTGTCACTCACTGTATACATATTGATGGTCTCAAGTAGAAAGGCACTAACTGGTATTTTTTACAAAATTCAGTTTTTCAGTGATTTCAACAAGGTTCCAACAAATACAGCTCGTCACAAAAGTTAAATCCTTAGAAATAAATTTCTAGCCATTTAATCAATAACTGTAAAATAATTTCCAAAGTAGGAACTAGGATTTTTTCAGAAAGGAGGGATAAATCGAGAAACTTTTTTAATTTTAGATATAACGATTGTTTTGAACACAAGATTCAATTTAACAAAACAGAGTTTAGATTTGATTTCAGGGCCCCAAATATCCTTTCAATTCAGAAGTCGTCTTGAATTAGTAAACTTGTGTTATTATATTATGTTTTTGTTATTATACTATCACTTTAAAAGCTGTGAAAACAAATTTATGCCAAAAGCAAGGCAGACATTAAAATTAACGGCGTTATAAAAACAAGAAATTATAATTACTGTTAAATTTGTATATTTTTTTTAAATGACAATTAATTTAATGATAAAACTATTTATAGAAGATTTAGTACTGTTTTGATAACTCTAATTATAGATAAAGTTAGGATGTTATCAGACAGTTATTTTTTGGTTATTGAAGGTATAATATAATAATAATAAGCTATGCGTACGTGACCGATAAGCTAACAAGCAGATAATCTACATTTATTTTAAACGTAAATCTTATTTATTTCAAGTTGCCATATTTTTTAGGGCGTACGATTTTTCGTGAATATTTTTTTGCTTCCTACAAAGTGTTGTTTGGTACTTTTTTTTATTTTTAAAGTGACATTACCACTTTCTAAATTATAAAAGTTATTTTAAAAAATGGTTGTTATAAAGAAAAAGGTAAAGCTCACGTTATTGCTCACTTAAAAGTTTTTTTTTTCACTAAAGTTGATTTATCTATATAACAAACTGAAAACGGCTCTTAGAATGTAACAAACGGATTTCTAGATCAGATTCTTCCAATTTGTGCAATAAATTTACAGATTAATATTGGTTTGACATAAGATTATAAGTGAATTTAAGATTATAAGTTAATTAACTATCGATAATAATAAAAAGTTGAGAATCAAATTGCAATCCCCAAAAAATGTTATATTAGTAGCTCCACTAATTTTAAATTTTTAGGGATTTTTGCAGATAAAATAATATTCAATGGAAACTTATTTTTGAAACCTATTCCTTAATTATAATTTTTAATAAGAAAAATTGATTGTTATTTGGAAAAAAATGTATTTTTAGTTTTACGTAATTTTAGTTCTTAATAAAAAAATTTTTCAAAAAGTTTCCATTAAATTGTCACCCCCTGTATATTTTTTTTGCAAACGGTGAATGTGAAGATGTCAGTATAGACAATTTGGACTGTGCCCTTCTAAAAACATATTGTAAATATCTAGGGCAACACGATTACAAAACGCGCAATATAAAATAAAGAACAAGTTCTTGACGTAGTTGGACTTTGAGGACCATTCTAATAATTAATTTTTAACTTTCATTAAAGGACTTTTTACTTTATTCATTAGTCTGTGTGTTTGTTCGATAGTTTATACGGTTTTGCTTGGTTATTTATAGTTTCTTAAGTAGTTTGGACATTTTCAATAGTATGCGTAAGTATTATTAATTTCTTCTCCTGGATCATAGCTAACTTAAAAATAATTAATTTTAATACTATTTCAGCTTCAAAAGCAATTTGATACTTGTCTCATCAATACCGAGGACTTTCTATGAGTTTCAATAAGCGAATATCTTTTTAAAAACTCAAAATTTAAATCTTTACAAATTTTGACTTAATTTCTAAAAATAGTTTTCTTACACGCAAAGAAAAAACATGGTTGAGGTGACCATAATTTAAGAGCAACATATCGATACCTTCCCATAAGAATGTATTAAGCGACATTTCTAAAATTGTTCAGGAAACGAAAAAAACGTCCCATTTAGTTATTTATTTGTGTATTTTATAGAAAGGAACATAATATGTATTCTGAAAATCGCTTTCCAAATATTATTCTGAAAATCGTTTTCCAAATATTATTTGGAAAGCGATTTTCAGAATACAAAACTTGACATAATACAAATTACATTGATCAACATTATTCCAGTGAGAAAACTTGGCGGTTAATACAATTTTATTTTCTCTCTAGTTTCCTTTGCATCCATGATAGGGCAGCGAAACCTAGGCCAAAATGTGGCGCTTAACTTCTAGTATAGGGTTTTTGCCCACAGCCTCCAGGGGAATGATCCGATGTTGCTAATTGCAATCTCAATATTTTCGAAACTATGCCTGGCAGATTGGTGAGCTTAAATCTTCTGTATTTCGTCCGGTGCCTCGGCAAACGAAATTATTACCCCAACACAGACAGACAGGCATCGTTTAATCAACTTTTCTATGTATAAGAATCCAGAATATACATATATACCTTATGGGGTCTGAAATGAATATTGTAGAAATTACACACGGAATGACAAACGTATATGTATTACCACAGGTGGAAAGGGTATAAAAAAATAATTTATAGCCTGAACCAACTTGAATTACACCGACTTGCAGGGGTGTACGTTTTGTTCCTTCTAAAAATCTGGTCAGCTCGAGCTGGTGTGGACTTTTGTGACTGTTGCGGCCGCCTGTTTTTCGCCTACAAATTATTCAAGTACGTCGTTCTGATAACTATTTTTGCGAATATCTCGAAAACGATTCTAAAGAGAAATAACTCAATTCTAGATAGTTGTTCTATTGTTGTTTTTGCAGTTAATTTTAAAAAAGAGTGTAAATACAATTTTAAGCAGATTGACTATATAATCAAATTAAAGTTTTTATTTTGCAAAATATTGAATGTTTTGCCTCATGTAACAGAAGATGCAAACCATCATGTGGCAACACTATTTTATGTATTTAAGTCTAATATGTTCGATTTTTATGTATTCGTATGTATAAATGTATGTTCATAACAATTTGTCGAAATATAAAACAAACATACAATTCGACTGTCTGCTAAATTATGTTCGTTTACTATTTGTTTTGTCATTTATTGAGTGATTATGTTTTCTGTAAAATATTTAACCAGATGTTTGATTTATACAAAAAATTTCAAAATATCCAATAATTAAATAAAACTTTTAATAATGCTAAAATAATTGTAAGCATTCAAAACGTAAGTTTTCAATAATGTCTCTATGTGTGACTACTTACATATAGTTCCTTTAATAGAAGATAGTAATACATATATCGAGAAATAAAAATTGGGAAAATATTGAAAAAAGGCGTTACTTTATATGTACCTATTTATCTGTAAAATAAATTTCAGAATTATATCTTGAATTAAACCGATGTTATACATACAGACATACATACATAAATATTTTTTATTCATTCATGCCATGCAAAAATTACTACGTTGCGTTAAAGGAGTGATAGGTATTTAAAATTCTGTTTAAAAATTATTTTTCTTACGAATTGCGTAATATTGTTTTAGAAAATAAAATGTTTAACTTCTACATATTTATTTTTTATTCTGCATTCTTTATCGTAGTTTCTTTTTCATTTTGATGCAAAAGTGGCATAACTTAGAGTAGTTAACTTTTGTCGCAAAATTTACACAGATGGCAATTTAAAATGAAAATATTTTCAATTTCAATTGATAGAAAGTGGTCACGCCAAAAATACTACATAAAATCTATAAAAAGATACTGGAGGATTGGAGAATGAAAATGCTTGAGGTGGCAGAGGCTGTATGCACCTCAACCGAGCGGGTACATCACACATTGCACGTATATTTGGGTACTAGCTGCGCCCGCTCTTCGTTAGAGTCCTTACAATATTTTGTTCGATTTTGCTTTAAAAGTAATCCACAACATTTTAAAACCCTTAAATTTATTGTGCTTCAGTTATGGTTTATGTATTCACTTTATATAGATGTACCCATCCCTGGGCAATTACTCAAGAACATAGGCTTTATATAAAATTCTAAAATTTACACAAAATTCTAAAATTATTGTAGAGTTCTGTAAATAATGTTGAAGATTTCCAGGTGACATAAATAAAAAGTGCTGCCAAGTTAGCACTACCAATAAATCGGTAAAATTTCGTACTTTAAAATTTTATTAAAATTCATTCAATAGTTTTTCCGTGATGCGAACACACTGAAACACACATAGAAACATACAAAAAGTTACAGTTTTATTATATGTATAGACTCTGTGCCCGCCACGTCGTGGGCTTTGTGACAATATTTTGTTCGATTTTGCTTTGAATTTTAAGACTCTAACTTTTATAGTGCTTTAAATACGGTTTACTTATTTTGTTATATAGAGGTACCCATCCCTAGATACAAATTTAAAATTTATATAAAGTTCTAAAGTTATTGTGGAGTTCTGTTAATAGTGTTTAAAATATCCCGCTTTCCAAAATAAAAAGTGCTGTCAAGTTTCAAGTACTACATTGAAATCGGTAAAATTGGGTACTTTCACTACTACTTATCTATTTTCTAGTGAAAATGAGATATTTTTACGTGTTGCAAACACAGACAGGCAGACAGGCAGAAAGATACAAATTCTAAAAAATGCTGTTTTGTATTCCGTTTCGATTACTAACTGCATTTCTGCACATGAAATACTTTTTGAAAATTTTGTTGCAGATAGTAATCGACATGAAATGCAAAACAGCAATTTTTGAATTTCGTCTTTCTGTCTGTGTTCGCATTACGTAAAAACCACTAGATGAATTTTAATAAAAATTTTTGAGGAGGTACCTTACCTCAATATAATATCTCTCTCATAATATCTCAAAAAATATTTCATATCCAAGAGAAAGTAGTGAAATGATGCAATTTTACCGATTTAAAGGTACTGTAAGCTTGACAGCACCTTTTACTTTTTGTAAATAATAGGCCCCAACACTCAAGAAGGCGATTTGATAAACAGTTTTTGTCTTTAGATTTGTGTTAAGAAGGCCGAAAAACTTTAAAAAGGAACGTTGCAAAGATGTGTAGAAAAAATTATTTTTTTGTTAAACTTTTTTATTCATAAATTTTTCATAAAATATCTAAACCTTGGGTCAGAAAAATTTTTCTGGTACATACGGCAGCAAACTGGCGCATATATAATGGGGTGAATGGATGTGTATGGGGAGGGTTCTGACTACAAACAGCTACAAGGTTTTTTTGACGTGGTTTGATGGCAAAGAGTTATGCTGTATTAAGTAGGAGATTTTAAGGCAATTTGGATCTGTTTAATATTTCTGAGCCAAAGATTTTGTTTTTTTAGCGCTACTAGCTTATAATTATATATAATAATTATACAAAATTTATTTTGCATCGAAATCTTTTAAAACAAAAAAGTTAGTTATTTAAAAATTAAAATTTTCTAAGATTTTTTTAATTTTACCAAAATACCTAGAAAGTCCATTTTGCATCACCTTGTTCGCTGTAATGTCAATGAAATAGAGTAGAAATTTTTTTTGGCTCCCGAGGGACACTGTTATTTTTAGTATAAAATGAGTAATATAATTTTTGGCCGCCTTCTTAAAATATGTGCCACAGTTGGCCTATTATGCTCAAAACAAAAAAAAAAAAAAATCAATCTATGTATATAATAGAGCTACTATAATTTTGCACATAGCTGCATCGTTATATCTGAGAACTGCTATCGACGTTTAATTTCTTATAGCTGAAAACTTTTTGTTTACTTCTGTTATTTATTTATTTCAACTTCAAAATAAACTACTGCATGTTTTTTTTTTTTAATTCAAGAATTAAATATTGAATTTCAATTAATGTTGGATTCTATTCTAAATAATTCTAATTCCATAAAAACTCTCCAAGATAGCGAGTAAAATAGGACACCATTTAAATATGTATGTATGTACATACATATATGTATCTGTATTGAAGAATGGTTTTGTTACAATTCGAAAAACAGAATGTTTTTTCAAAAACACTATTCTTATTGCTGTACGAATAAATATAGAATTTATTTTATTTTCATTTAATTCATGAAGACTTGAGCTGTTTAACTTCATAGATAGATTACTCTTAAACATTTCGAAAACCCAAATAAATCTCTGTAAATTGAGAGTATTTTTTATTTATCTCTTTAGTATGTAAATAGGTATGTATATACATATTTACATGTCCATACATAAACACATACATAAAAAGTGTATATGTATACGTGCACGTACAAACGTATGTGTGTGTTATATTTCATTAAGTTTTATTTCATTCGTTCGACAATAGATTTTTTGCTTCTTTTTTATTATTTGTTTTGTTTTACGAATATACATATGTATGTAAATCTGAATGTTTTTGCTCAGCAAAATGTTCACTATAGTTTTTGTCTTGATACTGCGAGGGTATGTTTATAAGTCTGTAAAAACATATGTAAAATAAATACATAATTTTGCAAACAATGGAAATATTGCTTGTCATACGTAGACTTCATTTATTTTTTATTCAACTTTTGCAGCATTTCTGCAAAGTAAGAGAAGTTTGATATGACAATGGAAAGATTTTTTTTTAGTTTTTAAAAATCGATTTAAAAAAATTAGTTAAAATTTTCCATAAGAAAAGGTAGACACCATTTAAACCTGACACTTTTTTAAGTCCTACTTTCTTTCAAATCATTAGTGCTTCTTATAAAAATTTGTAAATACATATTGATTTACCCTCGTATAATATTTTGGTTTATTTCCGAGAAATCTTTTAAATATTTATGCAAAAATTGTATAACTACATCATATTGAAATAAGTGAGCAACAATTTGATGCAGTTTTTTTTTTAAATTATTTATCAAGTAAAGATCGAGTTTAGGTCTAAAATGTTAAAAGTATACACTGAATTTCTTTACGAATATTTTATTAGATTTATTTTTTTATTTAGCTTATTCTGTATTACATATTTATTGTTCCGTTAAAGCACATCTTTCAAAAAAATCAAACTCGTCAAAATGCTATTGAAATTTTTACACGAAGGCTTTCGTCCCAAAAAAGTATCAAAAATCATTTGCTCAAGTTACTGTTGGTTTTTAGGCAGTTAACAACACTTATTTTGGTACCCACTCAATATTTAAAAGCAAAAAAAAAAAACACACTGAACAGCAGTGGATTTTATTCTCTCATTGATATTTCACCTTAAAGGTAAAGAATTTATTTGTTATTAAAAACAAAGGTAGTGTTATGAACTAATTTATAACATCAATGAGTACCGCTTATTTAAAACAACAGATTTTTATTTACTTTTGTTTCGTTTTTATTGTAAGTATGCCCTACTCTACCTCGAAATTATTCGGTAGAGGGTCCTTCAATGGTTATCGCATATCTGAACGGCTACATAACACCAGAGGCGCTGCAACACTGTTCTAGAAATAATCATAACGTGCAATTGCAGTGTTGCCATAAGTGAAGCTTTACTATCACACTAACCATCTGTCTTATCTATTCCTATTCGTTTCCAAAGGAAGTAACTCACTTAATATAGGCATTAATTGCCAGAGTGGTTACTTCTCTTTAAACCATTAACGACGAATGAGTAGAAAAATACCCAAAAATAGAGATGCCTTAAAAAAATTCTAGCTACAATCAGGTGAGAGGTATCGCAAATCTGTTTTCAATGACAAATAGAGGAAGGATGGAACTAGTTAAAAAATATGGGAAAGCCATATATGGGCATATGTTCGGGGGAAATTAGAGGGTAAAAACTCGGCAATTTTACAAAGTGAAAAAATTTTAACATAATTGGCTCTGGAAAATTTGAGGAGTGGATTTTACGAAAACCCTCTTAGGACTTTATAGCCTTGGATGTCCTCTATCTATAAAACAAAAATCAAAGTCATAGATCTTACTCCTCTGGGCTACAGGTTCAATTTTATAGCATGGGTATTTAAAACATATCAAATAGGATTTTTATTTTTAACTGAAAATGCGTTTTTTGTACGGTTTTATTATATATGAAAAATTTATGTAAAAGTAAAAATTAAAAAAAAAACTGAAATTTAATTGGTTATTCGTTTATTCTCTTTAACTACTAATTTGTTGAAGGACAATTTTTTTTACAAATTAAATGATTTTAAAGAAAAAAGTGGAATAATGATTTTAGACATTAAACGTAAGCGATTTTATGGATCACTTCCTCTGTTTTAGCATACTTCCTTCTGAACCGTATTAGTAGTTAGAGAGAATAAACAAACTTAAGGCTTACTTTAACAATTCATTTGTATGTAAATAAATAGTTTGACTAACAAATTTAAATATTCAAATAAAAATTCAGGAAAAAAAATTTCACTAAAAATTAAAAATTCACTAAAAAAAATTTAAATTAAATTAGCAAACGTAAGGGCTTAAGTGAATATCTGAAAGCACTATGTCGAAGGGTATATAAAACTCGGTCGTCAAATACCTATAGTGTTGTTTCTTGATTTTTTTTTCACAAATTATTAAAATATTCAAGAGGCTTTCATTTGGAATTATAGAACTTAACTAAGATTAGTTGTTTCATTTTATTAAAAAGTTTTGATTTCTTAATTCAATTTTTATTATTTTATATATGTACCTACCTAACAATCGTACATTCACAGTACATACTTGGAATAGAAGAGGCATTTTACTTCCCTTTAAAATTATTTATTTAGTTTGCTTTCGATTAATTTTAGAATGAGTGAGAAATAGTATGCCAAACGTGTTAGTACGCAAAAGTATGATTTCCTACATCAATAACGTAAGCTAATGGTAGAAAGGGGCTTTTTCTGCACTAATACAAGTGAACAAAAACAAAAACATATTTCTTCGAGTTCAAAAATACTTCAGTTTTACTAAAATACGGCAACCAGCGGCAGAAAAAAAAATATAAATATATACTTTACTTTTCGGCGATGACCTTGAAAAAGCTTTATCTAAAAATTGAGTGCAATCAACTTTTTTCCGCGCTTTATTTTTTTTGTTATAAAAAAAAAAAACACAAATAAAAACCAAACAATAAGAAAAATATTGTTGTTACTATAACAGCGTTGCCACAAAATTTTAAATAAATTTAAACTTACAAAATTATGGCCAAGTTGACCATATGTCATAAAAAAATATTATCTTTTTTTAAGGTTAAAAATAAATCTTTAGTGTGATAAAAACTTTTTTCAAATTAAACATTTTGTTTACATAACACATCTTTGTTTGTAAGGGAAATTAAGACAACTGTTCAGTTTATTTAATTATTTATGTAATTATATTAAGATTGTTCCGTCGATAACTTTCTAGATTAAAAAATTTCACAACAAAATAATCTTTGCTACTGGTAGCGCTCTTAATAATCATTTTAAAGAGAGGACAGGCACTACAGCACAGGGATGGCAAGCGTAATTTTTAAATTGCAACAACTGTACTTATTCTCAATTGTACTTATTCTCACTAAAATTGTACTAAAGACATTGTTATAAAATTTATTATCAAAATTTAATAAAATTTATTGTAATGCAAAAATTTACCTCGAATTTTAAACTTTGTTACTGTGTATTTATTTATTTACTTTCAGTAATAATTAAAATTGTAACTAAATTGTAAGAAATTAGGAATTGCAACTAAGGCTTAATGCTTCATTATCGTTGTTATCGTGTTGTTTCACAACTGAGACTCTAAATTTCAACTTTAACAAGCATGCCCTAAAATTCCGTCTCTTCAAAACAGGTTTTCATCTGCCGTCTGATAGCCTTTACTGTCTGCCGACGATCAAAAGTGGATCCACAAAATCTATTCATTAGGAGCTGAAAGAAAGAAATGTTGCTGTGGCAAAACATTTCTTACGAGCTTTTCGTGCTATCCTCTAATTTTCTTTCTTAGTGGAATCCATGCTCTAGATCTCTTTCCCACGAAGGTGCGGACCTAAAACAAAAATCTTTAGTTATATACTATGTAGGGACGTAATTACTGTTACAACATTGAACATATCTATTATAATACTAGAATTAAACATACTTTTTTATTATCATATGGATAGTGTGCAATAGAAATTAAAAATTGTATCAGCTTTCAACATATGTTTTAAGAGACTGGAGATGTTTTAAGAGACTGGAGATGCGAAATGTTCACCTTCCGCCTGCAAACATACCTTAAGGCCAATCATGAATTTGCAATCAAGAGGGTTCAGATCAGAGCTGCCAGTTGGCTATTCTTCAGAGCAAATGAAAGCAGTAAAATTGTTTCGAAGTTTGGTCCAAAAACGTTCATTATTTTGAATTTTATATCCTAAAATATATGTAACAGTAGGTACTTGTGGGATACCTGTCAATCTATCACTAACTTCAATAGCTGAAATATCATTTAAAAAATGGCAGCCCTATGTACGATATTATTAATAAGAATTAAAAAATTAAATTGCTTTTGATTTTGAAAAATCAGAACACCAATCAGAAAAATCATTGGGATCACAAGATAGAGTTTATTATTGCTTAAATTTCTATCAGACTGGTTAAAAATTCTTCATACGTTAACTTTGCGTTTGCTAAATTTCGATACGTGTAGCCTTTTTCTGTTATGGCCATTAAAATCTACTCCACAATTTTCAATTGATTTTGATATTATGACACGGCTTGCAGGCAAAGAGCCCATAACTTGTTTAAGTAGTCTAGAGCGATAGCGAATACAACTTTTCTTGATATTGACTTTGCTCCCACTGTCCAAAAATGTTGGAGTATTTATGACATGATTGCTTTTGGGCCGGCGTGATAATTAGGAACATGTAGGTGATGAACTAATATCTTAGCGAGATTGCAATCTTTTGGAAGCAAAATTGATTTTTACGATTTTCTGTTATTTCATCCACAACAATCTATCGAAAGAAAGTACAATTGTATCTATCCAACTTTCCATCCCTGTTACAAAACAAACCAAAGCAAATTTTCAAAATATTTGATTTTAGATTCCGCTTTCTTGCTTATGAACTTATGCATACATGCATAAAGAGTCACACACACCCATGTATACCTACATATATACGTCATGGTTTAGATGTTTTGCCCAAACAAATTCACGTTGTTTTCTGTCAGATTTTTTGTTTCGGAAAACGTAATTTTTAAAGATTACTTTTCCTGTCTGTGTCTAACATTTGGCGGTTAATTTTTTACCTGTTGTTTGATTTCTTTTCTTGTGTTTAGCATGTCAAGTATAATAATTTGTTTATGCACAACATTATTATTTGTTTAGATAAGTTCTCTGAAGGAATATTTAAATCTTTGAGAAATTAAAGCGGCATGGTAAAACCATTGCTTTACTTTAATTCGATTTAATATTAACTTAATGTAAAAAACTATTTAAACAAATCGATTGTCTTTTGAGTAGGAAATTACATTGATATTATTCTAAGAAGTAATTGTTTGCTGAAAAGAGCTAGTCGTACTTATGAATAGAATTTATCGTAACTGGAACCATAAGATAAAAATATACGTTGTTACTGTGCACTGCTGGTTACCAATAGACTTACCGCATATAAAGCTGGCACTAAAAACAGCGATCAGACTAATGCAATTGGCGCACTGAGGCATAGATCATGGGGTTATGCTTGCTGAGAAAGTATAGTATTCAACGGGTAATCTATTTTTCTTTTTTCTTTAGTTATTGCAAGATATAATGGGCCTTACTTTTATAGTGCGTAAAGAATTGTATGGTTTATGTATTTAGTTTATATAAAGGTACCCATCCCTGGGTAATTACTCAGGAACAGAGGGCTTAAAAAATTTATATAGAATTCTAAATTTATTGTAAAGTTCTTTAAATAGTTTCTTTAAATAGTTTTAAATAATTTCCCGTTGACAAAAAAAGGTGCTGCCAAGTTTGCAGTACCTCTTAAATCAGTAAAATTGCGTACTTTCACCACTTTTTTCTCTATTTACTCTTGAAAATAAGATATTTTTACGGGAAAAAGTATTCTATACTTGAATCGAGATGCTAAGGTACCTTCTCTCAAATTCTTTTTGAAAATTCAACCAGTAGTTTTTACCTAATGCGAACACAAACAGACGGACAGAATTTGTTAAGTTTTTCATTTTATAAAAAATTCATTTTATAAAAATGATATTTTTTTATAAAATTATATAACATTTATAATTTTATATAAAATGTTGTAAAATTGTACATTATAACTAAGCGTGCGATAGGTTCATTAACAACCTGGCTCTACTTTACGACTATTATATAAAGTTGGATCACTAACTGTTTGTATTAAAAATAAATATTTAACGTAAAGAGTTGCCGGCAAAGACGATCAAGTTAATGAGGGTAAACATCTCTTAAAAAAAAAAAACGAATTGAAGTAACACATTCCTTTCATATTTTGCGAAGAAATTCGGCTATTAATGATAATGCTTTCCAACCATTTAATCATCCGTTAAAGATAATGATTTTAATTTTAGTAATTATTGAATTATTAATGAAAGTGTTTCGGTTAAAACCATTATCATTATCACACAGCACCAATTAAAGGTTTCAATTAGTTATAGCTTAAAGTTCAATTAATTTTTTTATTGTTTAAATCATATATTTGTTTAAAACTGAACAAACAAATTTCCTAAGTAAATAAATAATTGAATCAATTAATTATTTAATTAAATTTTCATCTAAAACTAATTAAAACCCTTAATTGGTGCAAATATTTTTTTGTGTAAAAGTAATGGTAATGGAGGAAAACTCATTAATACTAATTAAATGTGAAATTATTTAGAAAAAAATTTATTGCTTCCATGTGTGTATCAAGTAAATAAAAGTATAAGATTTTTTTGTTTTGACAAATAAATTACTTTTACATTATGGTTGATTTTTGTTATGAGTGTAAAATTGATACTGGTTTGTGATTCGTAGAATTTATATAAACGTAATACAGAACTCAAAATAGCCTTTAAGAATAAATTCCAATCAAAATATGTTTGATTGGTTACTTGAAATATTTGGGACTTCACTAGAGTTCTATTGATATTAAAGAAACTGAATCGTTGTGGACTAAATTGCCTATTTCACTAACTGTTTTAGAACAAGTTCTCAAGCTTTTCCTGGATTAACGAATTTCAGTTTATTTCTATTCATTGTTCTTTTAATTTTAAACAGCATATAAAATGTTTTTTTCATTAGTTTAGGATGTACTAAACTCATGTCTTTACCTCTACACTCTTTCAAAGACACCGTTACCCTTGTATTTTATTGCTAACGTTTCTTTTTCAGAAATTCCGTTTAATTTCTCTAAAATTAAACCTTAAAATTACAAACACGTTTATGATTAAATGTGTACAGAACAGAAATTTTTATTACTTTTATCTACAAGTCATTTAAGAATATTTTAGCAGTCAAATATAAAAACTTTATTTTGTTTTCTTCAGAAAGACGTGTAGTGTACACAAGAGATATGGCGTCATAAACAAGTTTCTTTTAAATTTATACCACAGACCGAATGAAAATTTATTTTTTTTATGAAGTAAGATGTTTTTGCTTTTTTAATAAATCAGAAATACTAATCTCATATGTTTTCAGAAACTATGAAAAATAAGTATTTTGTCTAGCACTGGCTGGACTTATTCTTCGAAAATAGCCAGCCGAGAATAAGATACCATTTGCACTTTAAACATATTGCTAATGTACATATAATAGAACAGTAACATTTTTCATGTCGGTCTGTGTTCGCATCACGAAAAAACTACTGGATGAATTTTAATAAAATTTTTTTCGAGAAGGTACCACAGTATCCTGATTCAAATATAGGATACCTTTCTTCCGCAAAAATATCTTATTTCTAAAAGAAAGTGGAGGAAAAGCAGTGAAAATACGCAATTTTATCGATATGCATACTTTAACGCACCTTTTATTTTTGAAAGGCAGAATATTTCAAAGGTACTGCATACTTTCCGGCGCCATTAAATTTGAAAGCGGAATATTAAAAACACCTTTTACACAGCTTTACAAGAGTTTTTAGAATTTTTTATAAATTTTGCAATTTTATCTAGGGAGAGGTACCTTTGTATAAAAAAATACGTATAAGTGAAGGTCTATTTACACAACTCTGCAATAATTTTAGAATTTTAAGTAAATTTTAGAATTTTATATAAAGCCTATGTTCCTAAATAATTATCCAGGGATGGCTACCTCTTTATAAAGTGAAAACATAAACCATAACTGAAGCACTTTAAAAGTAAGAGTCTTAAAATTTGGTGTGGCTTACTTTTGAAGCAAAATCAAATAAAATGTTGTCAGGATGCATACAACGTGTGTGAACACAGCTAGTGTGATATAAACGTGCTTCATTTAATATTACTACATATGTCCTAGGGCAAAACCTTAGAGTCCAGCATTACATTGACGTAAATTAAAACTGCTATTCCATGTCATATGGACCACCCACAAGCAGTTCATTTCAGTAATAAAATTTCAATAGAAATAATAAATTCTTGTTTAAAATTTGATGTTCCTTAAATTCATTATATAGAACCATGTTGTAATCGGGCTATAATAGACTTTTTAGGTATATAATTTTAGTCTGAATAAATGAATACTTTTTATAAGTTTCTTGTATTGTAAATAGGGACAATTGGACTTAAATACTAAGGGTGCGTATCATCGTAATATATTTAGCTATACATTAAAAGTAACACAAATAAGATGCTTTAATTGTCCAAATGGTTTTATTGGCTTTTAAGTAGTTAACAACACTTAATTGCACACGTCAGCAATTAGTTCTCATGTCGAGTTTGTATTCTCCTGTGCCCGCCACTTCGTCAGCGTCTTTACAATATTTTGTTTGATTTTGCTATTGTAATTCACATCAAATTTTAAGACTCTTACTTTTTGAGTGCTTTAGATATGGTTTATGTATTTCCTTTATATAGAGGTAACTATCCCTGGGTATTTTACTTCTATAATTATTGTAGAGTTCTGTAAATTGTGTTTAAAATATCTCGATGATGAAAATAAAAGGTGCTGCCAAGTTTGCAGCACCATTGAATCGGTAAAATTGCGTACTGTCACTGCTTTTTCTCTAGTTTCTCTTGAAATGAGATATTTTTACGAACAAAAAGTATCCTTTATTGGAACCGAGATACTAAGGTGCCTCCTCACAAAATTTTATTAAAACTCATACTGTAGTTTGTACGTTATGCGAATACAGACAGGCGGAAAGACAGACAGACAAAAATTCTAAAAATTTCTTCTTAATTTATATTCATCCTAAAAGTATGCAAATCATTTGTCTGCAATAAAAAATGCATGAACATAATTTTTAAAGCTTATTTCTTAAATGTTTTTAAGTTTAATTTTATTAATTAAACTTTTAAAATTTATTTTTCTTATTTTTTGCTATGCCGGCCATAGTAATTTAACATTTTTTAATTACGGTTCAAGAGATAGAGCTCTGTTGCCAACAGACATCAGAACGATAAAAATATGCGTTACGTTGTTAACCTTTAGGTACGGAAGGCAAAAAAGAACAATTTAAAAATAAAACGTTAGAAGAATATAAATTACAAACATTTGTAGGATTTTCAATTCAAAACTGTTAAAACATCTGAATGCATTTCTCAAAATTTGTGTCGTACAATAAAGTTTAGTTAAAAAAAAACTTTCTAATTCTTGTTATCGACCAACAAGTAACTTCGTAATTTGTTTGTATTCACCCAGTATTTAATTTTAGTGATAACTTTTTACATTTAAAGCTAAAAGTATCTTTTGAAGTCGCCATGTCTTGAAATGTTTTTTGTATCAATATACTTTTTAATGTTTTACCCAAAGCAGTCGGGAAAAATTGGATATGCAAAGCATGTTTTATTAGTTGGTAGGTAATGTTTCATACATATTGTTTGAAGTAACAGTAATCGAAACACACACAATGTGATTGCCACATTTGAATATGGCTGGATGACAAATTCTGTATAAAATACAATTGCCTTCTTTGGTTAAGTTCTGCTCTTTTCCTACCAGTAGGTCTGCTATCTTTATTGCTTGGACCCTCATCAGTAGTTGGTTGTATTTTTATTTTATTTTTATTTTTTACTTTTAAAAGCGATAACAATGCTGTTCATTGGAGAAAACTATTTCCTTGTAGTTGCAATTTTCATATGCGGGTATTGTGTTTTTAAGCTTTTTGTTTTTGTTTTTACTTTTTAGTTTATCGTTCTAAAGTTTATCGTATTATTTGCAGCTAATAGCGGTGTAAAGTGTTCGTTCTTTCTGTTTAAAGTTTTAATATTGCGTAATAACTGCTGGGTTTCACTAATCAATTAATTTCTCTTTTTTATTTGCAGGTAATTGTGCGCGTAATTAATTAATAATAGTTGAAGTTGTAAAGTGAGTAATTCAATATTTATATTTATCCCTTAATTAGAAACATTGCAGTTTTATTATTTTTTATGTTGAAATTTTTTATTTTATGGTTAAACTTTGCTTTTTAAATAAAGAGACTGTATTTTGTATTTAAATGTATTTTATAATTTAAAATTTTAGTATTTCTCGTACTTTTTTAAATATTTTTCTTTAATTTATTTCAAAATTTGATTCCTGTTTGCTTAGTGCCTTAACCAGAGTCTATAAGCAAATTAAAGTATTACATAATAGGATTTAAGTAGCTCCAGTGAGCTACAAAACTACATAAAAATTATACTAAAATAAAATTAAAAAAAAATATCTTATTTTATTTACCTGCTCTTTATTTAACTAAAAATTTAATATTGCTGGTATATTAAAAGGTTTATAAAGACTCTTATTTCCCATACGAGAATTAAAATATTTCTTCATGTTTGATAGCTCAGCTGTTCAGCAGACTGTACCAACCCCGTTCGACATACATTTTTTTGTGACTAAGTAAACATTGAGTTAAACAAAAACACTAATTTTAATTCACACTTTATCATAATTAAAATTATTTGTTACCATTCATTATCTCTTTTATTCTTATTTAAAGATAAAACAATATGTAATGAACACGTTTACTGTTCTAGAAAAAATATACCTGAAATAAAAAAGAACTCTTACGAAAATTACGCAACTCTTGGTTCACTGTGAAAAGACTACAATAATAAAAAAACTCATAAAACAAAAAAACAAGAGAGGAAATTAAATAAAAAAACGTGATTAAAAAAATTACAAATCAAAAAAGAAACTTGACTCTTTAACAGAAACTGGTTATATTTAATACTTCAAACTAGTGTTTTGTAATAGAATTTTATTGAAAAGCATAACAAAAATCACTAGCCAGCAAACTTCACAACAACAACAAAAATAAAATAATAATAAACTTTCGACATTTCAACAGGAGAATATATACACTGGCTACAAAAAGTCTTCGTACAGTTTTTTGAATATAAAATTTGAGATAAAATTTGTTAAGACTATTTTTTTCTTTTATTGGAGTGCTAAGCATGGTACTCTGTTCGAATTTGCGAAATGTTTCGAGCAACATGTATTATTTCGGTTGAAAAATCTGACAATAAGCTAGTGGTGACAATACTGCGGTTTAGAATAAAACTGTCGTTTGTATTGCCTTTAAGTATGCAACATTTTAATTATATAAACAAAAATATATCTTTGTATTTGGTGTGTGGCAAAAAGTATTAATTATAAGATTCGTGACAAAAAGTAATAAAACATTTTAAAATCAATGGAAACTAAATTAATATTAACAGCTTTTACTTCTCCTCAATAATTAATACGATTTGCAATTGTTACCGATGAACTTTTGGACACAATAAACTTAAAACCACACATAATTAACTGATCAGCTCTTAGTTAAAATTCCGTGTGAAAAAGTGCTGTTCATATTGTTTCGCTGTTGTAAGAACATGTTGCCAGAAACATTTTCAGTTTAAAAACATGCTGCCAGATACATATCGTAACTTCAATAAATTAGCGGAGTACTACTTTAGCAACATTAATTCTTGAACAGAGTTGACATTCCAGCATGACAATTCACCAATTCATACTGCCCGGGTGGTGGTAAACTCATGGCTACGCGATCACAATGTTAATTTTCTCGATTGGCTCTCTTACTCCCTTACTTACATATTGAAAATGTTTAGGGATGGCTCGCTTACAATGTGTAAACTTCTGGAGAGCAGTAAACTACCAAATCTATTGAAAGGCATAAAAGTGACTTGGTCCACCATTTGGCTCGATTACAAAATTTATTGTATAATTCTATTCGCAATCGCATTTACGAAACAATCTGTAAAAATGTATTCTCTACAAATTTTTTTAAAATGTAAATAACATTAAAATTTTTATTTATTTTTATTTATATACACAAACGGGTTTTTATAGTAGATCCCTATTCATGTGACGCAAATTTTGAAGGCATTTATTACTTGGTTTACAAATTATTTAAAAAAAAAAAGTAGAATATATATTGAACAAATTTTTGTATTGTTGAATAACAACTAAATTGCCAATAATAATAATAGAAATAAAAATTAATTTCGTAAAATTTTTTTGTTGTAGAATATGTAACCTTTTCAAAAAATTGTGTTAGGGAGTCCTATTCATGTGGCAGGGAGTGTGTAATACAACTTTAACTTTCTAATTGTCTGTCCTAACTTGACGTAAAAACTGATGAACGAATATTAATATAATTTTATGGGGAGGTACTTTATTATCTCGGTTCAAATACAGGATACTTTATTTTTGGCAAAAATATCTCATTTCTAAGAGAAAATAGAGAAAAAGTAGTGAAAGTTCGGAATTTTATCGATTCAATCGTACTGCAAACTTGACAACACCTTTTAATTTCGTAAGCCGAATATTTTTAACACTATTTACAGAACTCTACAATAATTTAGAATCTTTTATAAATTTTAGAATTTTATTTTTAGAATAAGTACCTCTACATAAAGTAAATACATAAACCATAACTGAAGGACTATAAAAGTAAGAGTCTTACAATTTGGTGTGTATTACAAAATATTGTCACGACACATTCTGCGAGACGCGCACAGCTAGTCATGCCATAAACCTTACCATTTTGTAAAATTCAACACAGACTTTTGCCAAGTTTGGTTTTTATTCTGAGATTATTTTGACTAAGTTGCATTTTAGGAGCGATATTTCATTGAAGCAGTGTTGCCTAACAAAATAAAAACTTAGTTGCACAAATTGTTGTTTATTCTCGAATTTCTTAAATAAATTGACTGAAACAAGAAACTTACTAGTTTTGGCATTCATGCATGAGAGAAATTGTTTTTATTATTTTGCAAATTATCATTATAATAAAAATATTTTCCTCTACGAGTATTATAAACATAAAAGTATGACAAACAAACATCTTTTGTAATTTAAATCTTTATTATAGAGTAGGGACGGACAAGAGAACAAAAATATATGGATTTATATTGTAACGATATTTTTTAACCCTATCGATATACTTGTATATCGGTTTAAATTATTGATATTTTAATTTATCTATATTTTTTCTAGCATGATTATCTGTAGTTTTATATTTTTACTTTACTATACGTAGTATAAGGTGAAGTATAGTAATGGTGAAAAAAAATTGAGGTCGGGATTTCGACAGATTTAAACGTTTTGAGGTCTCCTGAATCCATTTTGGCCATTTACCCGATGATGTCTGTTGGCGGGCGGTTGTGTACGCCTCTATTTTTGTGGAGTTTGTACAGGTCATACCGTTTGACATATCAAAATGAAATTTAGTAAGTGCCTTTGGTATATGGAGATGAAGAGCTGTATAGTTGTTGGGCATAATGGGCGGTGGCAATTGGTAGTTTCCTTACCCCAAATTTTGTGAACGCTCTAAAGATCATACCGTATGACATATTAAAATGAAATTCAGTATGTGCCTTTGGTATATGGATATGAAGAAGCTGTATTAATTTTGGGCATAATCGGGAAGGGGCAAGGGGTAGTTTACTTAATACCCCAAACCGAAAATAGTTAATTTTTCGATTCGAATATACTTTGAACTTATATCTGTTTCCATTGGGTATGGTAAAGTTGAGTGTAGGCCACTTCAGATTTTTTTAAATGCTTTTAAGTTAAACCAATATCATAGATGTGTACATATGTATGTATATGTAAATTAACGTAAAACTGCCTTTGTGGTCGATTCTCAGTAAGCACTTGGCTAGTTTTAACTTATAAACGCGGAATATTTCAATTGCTTTCTACTGCTAAAAACTTTAATCTCGCTGTGCATTCCGAAACTAATGCAGCCTCTAATTCGGATCACCCCTACACATCTTAAGAATAGAGCACGAGGTATTCTAAGGTTTGATTATTCTAAAGCAGAAGTCGAGAGATACCTAAGGTCTCCCTCCTTATACAAGCAAAGAAAATGTATGGTTATGGTATCGTCACATAAATAATATTATTTTCTCTGTAGCAATGTATGGTTGTGATGAAGTTTTAGTTGCTTGTAATATCACTTTGGTCACGATAAACAAGTTTTGGTTAAACTTTCACCATTAAATGGTTACTACGTATAACAAATTCAACATGGTTGGTATACAATTCATGCTTCACACCACAACAAAAGTATTATAAATATTCCAAAATAATATATTAATTTTAACCATAATATATTAATAATAAACAAAATATGCTATATTTCTTCTAATTATGTATTATATTACCAAAAATGTAAAAAAACTGGCATATCCCATATGACATTTCATAGCTTTTAATCATATTATAATCATTTAATTTAACCATTTAATTTTTATTAATTACAACCATATAATATAATTATAATATGTTGCTCTTAGATATTGTTCACCTCAACCATGTTTTTGAGTGTACTTATATCAAAAGCCTCGGATCAGCTTGTTTTCTGACGCCGGAGCAAATAAAAAATACTTTTTCAAAATTTGTTTATTATTTTTTTTTTAAATAACTCCCGGGCTATTAATATTTTTCTGTTTTTTATTCTGTAAAATATTTATAATAATAGATTTTCTATTTTTTTCTTTTCAGTTAAAACAATAAGTGTGAAAAGTGTAACATATTTTGTGTTTTAAAAAAAATAATTTCCAAACCACTCAAGAATAATTAAACGGGCTTATCTACGCTGCAGCTAACAGATGAGCCCTAACACCACATGTCAATTGCTGCTGCCGAAAATGCAGGGTAAGTTTTAAATATTAGTTAAATATTATATTAAAGCAAATGAGAATATTTTAAAGCTTCGTTCCTACTAAGCAAATATTTGACGAAACAAACGAAGCCACTGTTTTTGCACTGTTTGAGACGTAAAAAAATGTTATCTATACATATAATAAAACTTTAACAGGACCGTTTCTGTACATGAATTATTTTTTGAAAATTTTCTAATCGTAATGAAATACAAAATAGCAATTTTTAGAATTTTTTACTACTGGATGAATTTTCATAATTTTTTTTTAAGGAGGTATCTTCGTGTTTTGGTTCAAATAAAGGATACTTTTTTTCTGCAAAAATATCTCTTTTCCAAGAGAAAATAGAGAAAAAGTTGTGAAAGTCCGCAATTTTACCGATTTAAAGGTACTGCAAACTTGACAGCATCTTTAATTTTTTTTAATCGGGAAATTTTAGACACTATTTACAGAACTCTACAATAATCTTAGAATTTTATTTAGGGATGGGTACCGCTCTCTATACACTATAAAAGTACGAAAAATACTTACAATGACTATAATAAAATTGACCTAACAGAATAAAATTAGTATCTTAAATCTCCAAAAAACCTTTACTCATATTTTAAAAAAAGTTTCAAAATGATACTTTTGTATCACAACGGTAACGCTGGTTGTTACTGCAAGTAAAATATATGAAGTTTGCGAGTTTCTGGAATTAAAATAAAGGCGTATTATCATGGCACAATAAACAAGGTAGACTCGCGGCGAAAAAAGAGTACAACTCTGTTTTGTTTTTGTATAAATCACTTTTGGATGTCAAAATAAAAAATGTTAGTACATTTTGACACTGGAAGATGGAGACAACAAATAGTCAGCTGTTTTAATATACCTGCCAGATATAACGGCAACACTTTTTTCTACGATTGCACTTTATGAGATATTTTCTAATTGTAATCATTGAAAGTGAAAGTTTTTTTGTGTTTATAAATTAAAAAAGAAAAACAGTCTGTGTGTGAGCTTCGAATAGACATAAAAAATAAATAAACGCACGTAATTAATTTGTTTCCAGTAGCTTAGCTTTTTAGCTGCTTACGATAAAGTTTTGTTTGTGCATCATTAGTGTTTTAATTAACAAATGCACACTCGTCGTATAAATTTAATTGGTAGCAGGAGGAGAAAAAGGTAACAAGAAATTATGACTGTTATAAAGTTGAGATAACGAATGCAGTTAAAAATAAATTCAACTTTTAATCAAAACAAGAAAATAAGGAAATAATAACAGAATATTTACAATTCGTTATGAAATTAAATTTTTTGTAATTTTTGTTGTCTAAATAAATTAGTACTAAATGACAATGTATTCTGTTTACAATCTTATACACTCGTGCAGCAGTTTAGTCTTTTCGTCCATTGTCTGAACAAACTAAATATTCTATAATTACACCCTTCACCACAGGTGGAAAAGGTATATACATATAAGTTTGTCATCATGTATAATTCCTACAATATTACTACAATAATTATTTCCGATCCCATAAAGTATATACATATATTCTGTTTGTTATCATGTATAATTCCTACAATATTACTACAATATTTATTTCCGATCCCATAAAGTATATACATATATTCTGGATCCTTATACATAAAGAAGTTGATTGAGAAATGTACGTCTATCCTTCTGTGCACGGTTTGAAATTATCTTTTCCAAGGCACCAGAAGAGATTCAGAAAATTTGAGCCCACCCCACCGATCTGTCAGGCATAGTTTCGAAACTTTCGCTAATGTAATTCATCAACATCGGACTATTCCAGTCGAGGCTGCGGGCAAATAACTACGCCAACCTTTATTTTTTCACGTTGTTTTTATTTTTTTCGGTTGTAATGATTTTTTTTTTGCTTTTTGTTTTGGTTAAATAAATATTAAACCGCGACCTGTAGATGGAGTGCATGCAGATCTCGGGGGATCAATAACCCCCTGCGAGGGGCAATTTTTGTTTGTTTTTAGGTTGGAAGTGTTTTTATGCTTTGATTTGTATTCAATTTCTTTGTACACGTAGAGGTAGCCGATAGACCCACAGGGTGTCAACTGGGAAGCAGGGGTAGTCAACAGGCACATTGGGGGGACAATATAACTCCTCAATGTGATTTAGTCTGACCATTCTGACGCAATATAGATTGTCTAACTTTTACAAAAAAATTTCCGTCAAATTTTTACAAAAAAATTTTCTGTCAAATTGTTGCAAAAAATTTTCTGTTCAATTTTTCCAAACAAAATTCTGTCAAATTTTTACAAAAAATTTCAATAAAATTTGTAGAAATTTGTAGAAAAAATTTTCGATAAAATTTTTTACAAAAAAATTTCGATAAAATTTTTACAAAAATATTTTGATAAAATTTTTACAAAAAAATTTCAATAAATTTTTACAAAAAAATTTCATTAAAATTTTGACAAAAAAATTTCATTTAAATTTTTACAAATAAATTTCGATAACATTTTTAAAAAAAAAATTTCAATAAAATTTTAACAAAAAATTTTTTATAAAATTTTTACAAAAAATTTTTTATAAAATTTTTACAAAAAATTTTTTATAAAATTTTTACAAAAAATTTCGATAAAATTTTTACAAAAAAATTTCAATAAAATTTTTACAAAGAAATGTTGATAAAATTTTTAAAAAATAATTTCAATAAAATTTTACAAAAAAATTTTGATAAAATTTTTAAAAAAAATTTTGATAAAATTTTCACAAAAAAATGTTGATAAAATTTTTACAAAACATTTCAATAAAATTTTTACAAACAAATTCTATATCTTTATAATATAATATTATTATGTTTGTAATAATGACATTAAAAATCGAAGTTGTTCTTTTGACAGTATTCAAGACAACTTTCTGCCAGCTGACGACGCACTGTGGTCAATATTTTGAGATAGCGGCCAAAACTCCTTTTGGTTTTTGTTCTCCGATTTTAAAGTTATTATACTCATATGAAAGTAAACAGTAGTAAACCTCGGGAGCCAAAAAATTAGAACTCTATTTCAACTATTTCACTGAGAACAGGGTGGTCCAAAATGGGCTTTTTCAGAATTTAGTAAATTTATGATATTTTTAGTTAATTTTTAAAGTTTAAATGATCATAACTTTTTTGTTTTTCAAGATTTTTGGACGAAATAAATTTTGTGTTGTAACTTAACTTATTCCTATTACTGGTAAAAAAAATTGAAGCTCTACTGTTTTCAGAACAATTTAAATATTTTTTTTTAAAAAGGTCAAATTTCTCGAAAATTTCCTACTTCATAGAGCACAACTCCTGTGAGTCAAGCTGAGTCAAAACACAAATTTACTATTTAGTAGTCCCAACTCTCCCCTACATTCCTATATATACATATCCATGCATCGGGACTGCACTTTTTGAGCTACAGCAATTTTTCTGACCCAAGGTAAGATATTCGGTACAAATGCACGTCATATTTTTTGAGAAGTTATTTGTATGTGAAAGTGGCTATTATGCATATATTTTGATGAAATTATGTACAAGAGTTCCTATTGACCCAAAAAATAATTCTATTGAAATTAGGAGAAGTTGGCCCATATTTGGACCTAGTTCACATAGAAGGGTGTATCAAAATTTTGACAAAAATGACAATAGAACTCTCAAATTATGTGGTATCTGGCAATTTATTTCGAAAAGGTAAAAAATGATTTTATTGCCATCTAATATTACACAACTTAAATACCTGAAAATTGCAAATAAATTTATAACTAATGGAAATAACTGGTAAAACCAACTACCTGTTATATTATTGCCAGTACCTGTTAACTCTAAATTTATGTGGTATCTAGCAATTCATTTGGAAAAGGTAAAAAATGATTTTATTGCCATCTAATATTACACAACTTAAATACCTGAAAATTACAAATAAATTTAAAACCAATGGAAACAACTGGTAAAACCAAGTACCTGTTATATTATGTTTCAAAGAGGTAAAAAAGATCATGTTGAAACTTCGAGCAATAGTATATTAATCCATGCATTCATTTTTTTTCTTCATTATTGTTTAAACAATGGCTAAATTCAGTTATAGTGTTCTATCTGATATATATTTTGAACGGAAAGATGAAAACGACATTATTTTACATATAATGAATAATCCATTCTTCAAAATATGCGACAAACAAGAAATTAAAATTCATAACTTAAAAATAAAAAACTTTTTAAATACTTTAAGAAAACGGTACAATCAATGTTCCAGAAACAAGAAATTGTTTTACTCACGCAACCAAGAATGGCTAACAAATAAACTTATTTTTAAAAAGCCATCAGTAACTACCACGGAAACTGGAAAAGGTGGTCGACCAGCAAAGCCAATTGATAATTGTAGTGAAAGATCACGAAGACGCAAGCTTAAACATATCAATGAAGAAGTTTCTTGTAGCATCATAAAGGATTCATTTCTGCATCAAATTCAACCATCGAAAACTAAAATGAGTAAAATTGCTATCATTGAAAAAATAGTGGAAGCAAGCCCCAGACGCACAAAAAGGATTTTAGAAAGTATGCCGACACCAACTGAAGAAAATAAATTTACTCCAGAAGAAGCATTTGCACTATTTTTGGATTTGAAAATGACTAAAAACCAATATACAGAATTGCGGAAGCGAACCAATGAAAAAAATTGTGGAATTTTTCCATCATATCGAGATATAGTTTCTGCCAAAAAAGATTGCTTACCTTCACCAACTGCTATTAGTGTAACTTCAAGTTCAGCAGAAATAAAATTGCAGGATCTTCTTGAACACACTGCAGAACGATTACTAAAGACATTTGATGCTGATTATTTAAAGAAGTTTAAAAATTGCAGCATGACTTTAATTTCTAAATGGGGATGTGATGGGTCCTCTGGCCAGAAACAATACAAACAATGTAATGCGGAAAATTCATCAGGTGCCAATTTATTCATGATTTATTTCCTTCCATTACGTTTAACAAAAACTTATATTGGTTCAGAGCCGTCAACTAGTAGAGCTGCAGAGATAGATGTATGGAAGAATGAAATTCCCTCGTCAACAAAATTTTGTAGACCAATAAAGTTTGCTTACAAAAAAGAAACTAAAGATGTCATAACTGAAGAAGTTGGCAAAATAAGAGATGAAATTAAAGAACTTCAACCAGTGATATTTGAATTTAATGACCAATGCATCGAAGTTAACTTTAAAATGTCACTTACAATGATCGATGGAAAAGTTGCACAAGCTTTAACCGAAACAAAGTCTTCGTCAAGCTGCACCATATGCCAAAAAACAACAAGTCAATTGAGCCAACCACCAACACAAGACGATAGTTTTAATGAAGCATATGAATTTGGAATGTCACCTCTTCATGCTAGAATTCGTTTTATGGAGCATATTCTTAAATTGGGATACGATTTGGAATTTGGCCCGTTAGGCGAAACAGTGAGAAAAAACAAAGAAAATTTGGAAAAAAGAAAGCAAAAAAAAAGATATTCAAGAAAAATACCGTGAGATAGGCCTTATAGTTGACCAGCCAAAGCAAGGAGAAGGAAATTCTAATGATGGAAACACAGCAAGGAGATTTTTTTCCGATCCAGAAACTGCAGCTTCTATAACTGGAGTAGATTATGATTTAATACGACGATTCCAAATCATATTAGAAGTTATAGCATGTAGCAAAAAGATAGATGCAAAAAAATTTGGTCAGTATGCTAATGAGACAGCAACACTTTATAACCAAAAATATTCTTGGAGACATATGCCAACCACAGTTCACAAAATTTTGTTCCATGGGGAACAAATAATTCAGCACAATATGCTTCCAATTGGAGATCTCTCAGAAGAAGCGCAAGAAAAAAGGAACAAAGACTACAGATTCTTTCGCGAGCACAATACAAGAAAAATTTCCAGATATTGTACTAATGAAGATCTAATTAATATTTTGTTGTGCACATCAGACCCATATATGTCCAGTATTCGACAAAAATGGAAATCAACCTCATTGGAGTTAGATAAAGAAGCTAAACAACTACTGCAAAATGAAAATCAAAGCTATTTGGAAGAAATTTTTACTAATATTGTTTAATTAATACTAGTTTAAAGATTATAATTTGTTTCTAATTTTAGTATAAATTTTTATTAATACTCAATTTAAAAAAAAAAAAAAAAAATATTATAAAACTTTTTCCATTTCCTGATGATGCTACCCAATGGTGTAGCGAAATATCGAATATAAAAATAAAAGTAAATTGAAATATTTTTATAAAAAGACCTAGAGCATAAAAACTTAATTATAAAATTTTTATTAATACATTTAAATAAAATATATGTGCACTTTAAATCAATAGTAAAAGAGTACTTAAAATTTTATCGATGTTGTGTTCTGTATATAATATATCCAAATGGTATTGATATTGTTGGGAATTTCAGTATTATTTTGCAGTTTAATCCACACAAGAGTTAGCTTTCTTCCAAAAAAAACAACCTTTGGCCCCTGTGAATATTGAGACTAAATAAATGTCAGGGGCCAAATGTTGGCATTTTCTGACACAAATTAAGTTTAAGAATAATAAATAAGTATTGGTTGCAAAATACGATTGAAGAAAATAAGAAATTATAAAAAAAAATACCTATTTAAAATGTCAAAATATTCAACTTTTACATGGAAACTCAACAAAAAATTAAAATGCATTTTTAACTCCAAATTACTTACGTTCCTATCAGTCGATTTTTACGTTTGAACACGCAAATTGAAGCTTAAAGTCTCTCCTATTGAACAAAAAAAATCGCGTAAAAAAATACCAATCCGGTCAAAAGTTATAGAGTTTTGACCGCTATCTCGCGAAATTGACCACTGTGCGACGTATGGATATATAGATATATTTCAGAGTACCGAAATGCTCATTCATTGCTCAATCATGTGTTACTATGTGCATTTCATTTTTTTTTTCTGCTCCATACATGTCTGAGAGACTGGAAAATATTTTATGTTTGTTCATTTATGAGTGAGATGATTTATTCTTTTCCTTTCTATTCAAAACTGAATAAATGAAAAAATATTTTGTTTTCACGCAAGTGCCCATATATGAGAATTTAAAATTTTGTTAATTTTAATTTAACTATTTTATTTAAGCTTTAGGTCTTTAAATAATTTTAATTTTTATTTTTTCGATATTTCGCTACTCCTTGGTGTAGCATCATCAGGAAAAATTAACAAATTAACGTTATGAAAAAATTACATTTAAAAAAAAAAAAAAAAAAAAAAAATTTTTCTTCAAAGTAACATATTTCAAAAAAAAACAGCATTATCTTCTCATTGTGCTGAATTTTCGCAAAAAACAGCATTATCTTCTCATTGTGCTGAATTAAATCACTATCCCAATTTTGATAATGTTTCAGTACTAAATTCAGAAAACAATTATAAACGTCGTTACATATTAGAAATGCTACAAATTATTAATACACCAAACACACAGAGAATTAATTTTAAGGCAGACACAGATAATGTAGCTCAAATTTACAGACATTTAGTAAATAAGAAATAATTTAATTATTGTTTGTACTTGTTTAAAAACTTTTTAATAAGTTTATGACAAAAATTTTTTTTTGAAATATGTTACTTTGAAGAAAATTTTTTTTTTTTTTTTTTTTTTTTTTTTTAATTGTAATTTTTTCATAACGTTAATTTGTTAATTTTTCCTGATGATGCTACACAAAGGAGTAGCGAAATATCGAAAAAATAAAAATTAAAATTATTTAAAGACCTAAAGCTTAAATAAAATAGTTAAATTAATATTAACAAAAAGGTCAAATAAACTATATAAAATTTTGTTAATTTTTTATAAATGAAAAGGTAGTAGAAAAATGTTCGCATTAAGCATTCGCAGAAATGTATGTACACATATTTTGTAATGTTGAACTGCTGTAACAACGTACAGCAACAAAGTGTTTTAGAAAACTAATTTATGAGAAATTTCATAAATGAACAATCATAAATGAAAACGTTCATAATGAAAAAAAATTACAAACATTTATGTAAAAGAGCATTAATGAGAATGATCTCTAATTACTTATCACATTCAACATTCATGTATATATGCTAAAAAAAAAACAGTTACGCTCACTCATGTGTGATCGTAGGCAGAGCATTTTTTGTTGTTTATTTATGACCGTGAAAAAAAAAAATAAATAAAATTTTACAAATCTCATTTATGAGAAATATCATAAATGTTGCAATTTAAGCGCTCATAAATGAAAAATTCTGAACCCTGATATATATATGTAAATACATATGTACGTATAAACATATTTATGTTATTTTTATCTTATAATTAGACCGTAACTAAATAATATCTAATTTAAGTTTTCGTATTGTTTTTGTTATCTATACAATTAAAATGTTACCTAACTGGAAAATTATACGAGTTTATAAAAATATTTTTTATGTTTGAAAATCTTAATAATAATTTAAACACATTGCACTACGTTTTGGGCTTCGTCTCGTCTCGTCTTCAATTACAATTCATGTTGTATAATATTGGTTGAAAGCATAAACAAATCTGAAGATTGAAGTTTTGAATTACGACGCTAAACAAACCTTAACCATAAAAACACACAACTCAATTAAAACACAAAGAACTTGAACAAAACATTGAATTCCAACGTGACATTGGACTTTTTTTGTTTGTTGGTTTGTTTGTTCGTTTGTTTTCGACTGCAATACCGATTACAAAATATGACCAAGTTCGGAGCAGCTTTATGGATGCATACATAACAAAGTTTTTGTCTATTTTTTTTCTATATATTTATTAAATATTCAAATACACCACTGAAGCAAAACATAACTCGCTCCCTTTTTTTCACATTTTAGAGCTTTAAGGCGAAAGAAAGAATGGCAGTCATATTAAAAAGGTTTTGTAAATTTTACTTTGAAATTGTTTACCTATGCACGACTAAATAATAAAAAAATATGTAGTAAAGGGATGTGCTGTGCACATACAACAAATAAATTCAGCGTTTTAATTGTTTATTAACTTCAACGGATTCTAGTTTTTTCTAGCTTTTAGTGTTGCGAACACAGCTATTTCAGTTACATATGTGACAAACTCAAATATGTTGTTGTTTAAAATTAAAAAAAATAATTTTAATTAATTTTTTGCCTTAACATTGAACACGGGCTACGGACTCAGCAATTAATAATTATAAGCTCTCATTTTTTTTAATACTTTCGATTAAAATTTTTGTTACTTTTTCATTTTCATTGCATTAAAGAAGAAAAAATCCATGATAATAAAATAGAAAATGAAAGTGAAAGTAGGCCATATAAAATTACCATCATCGTAACTAACACAACAACGAAATATTTACGTGATGAGTAAAGCGAAAATAAAATAAAATAAAATAAAAGCAAAACCGAAACCGAAACCGAAATCATTTTAAGTCTGCTTGTGTATGGGTGTATACCTACAAACGTATAATGTATCAAAGACAAATATAAAATCAATCTTGACATAAAGATAAAACCTATTTTCAAAAAGATTTAATGGAAAATATTATCGCTTAAGCTATAGCGAAACTAAAACTATTTTAAATAAATTCTTTACTCTGAACCTTTTTTTCCATTACCCCACGATTACAACAATAGTCGCAGTTGTTTTCACGTCTTCCTTTTTCGTGTGCCAAAGATATTGCCGTGAGATTCAGTCTGTTATAATTTTGCCCTGTATCAGTTTCGTAAATCGGTTGTTGTTCCAGCTAGTATATAGATGATTGGTCTGGTTTAGCGGGTCCTAGGATAATGGGAATGGAATGCCATCTGTTGTTGCCTAGAAACAACGCCCTCCTTCCACGCATTTGGTGTAGTGGTGGGAAACCTTGCTAATCTTTACTTTCTACCCTTTTATTTTCTACCAGAAGGTTTCGGTTGCCTGACCTTTTGCCATGATGTTTTTTATTTTTTCAAGCTCGAAAAAACCACGGTAACCTGAATGTCTTTACTGGCTATATTTACCACTTTTTAGACTGTGGTCATGCAATAAGCGGCGAGCAGTTGAATGGTGAGTCCAACTCCATAACAAAAAATAAAAACAAATTAATGAATAAACCATTGCCACCACCTGGTAAATGGTAAAGAGTTTTTTAAAGGTTTTGTTTCCAACAGGGATAAAACTGTTATAGGATCGTGAGTTATGACAACTCTGCTATCAATTTGTATACCCTTCAACACAGATGAAAAGGGTTTCCATAAGTTAGTTAAAGTATATATATTCTGCATCCTTGTACATAGAGAAGTTGATGTAGCGATATCCGTCTGTGTTCGGGTTGATGTCAACTTTGCCAAGGCACCAGAAGAGATACAGAAAATTTAAGCCCACCAATCTGCCAGGCATAGTTTCGAAAATTTTGCTATTGCAATTCAGCAACATCAGACCATTCCATTAGAGGCTGTGGTTAAAAACCACGCCTACCTATTTTTTTACACTTTTTAGAGTTGTTTTTATTTTTTTCGGTTGTAAAGATTTCCGATTGCTTCTATTTTATTACTAAATATTAGACGGCGACCAATAGATCGCATACATATCTCGGGTGGTAACAACCCCCTGGGAGGGGCGATTTTGTGTTTGTTTTAAAGTTGATAGGGTTTTTCTGCTTTGATTTATATTAAATGCCATAATAGAAAACAATAAACATAGAGTTGACCACTATACCCACAGTGTGGGCACTGTGAACCATGTGGGTAACATTTTTTTAAGGTTTTTTTCCTTTAGTCTGACCATTCTAAGGCAATATGGATTGCAGGACGGTCCTACGGAGCCCAAGTTTTTCTTCGGTTTTGTCGCTTTTATTTTTATTTTACTTATGTAGGGCTGACCGTTTTAGAGGCAAGGATTTCAGCACCGACCAACAGAAGTCGAGGTGTGGGGCGGTCAGAAACTTCTTCTAGTAGTAGGGTAATATTCGTTTTTTTCTGGTTTTTAAGCCATTTTCACTTCGATTATGGTCACACAAATAAGACCATTCTTTAAGATTAATGAAACTCAGCAATTCTCAACGGTCAACAAGACATGTTAAAGGTTATATAAGATTCGGCAGGGCCGTTTATAGCACTCTTGTTATGTTACTGAAGTAAAAAATTTTAACGATTTGTTATAAATAAATATTGTGTCTTACTTTTTTGTTTACGAAATTCAATAGTTTTTTTTTGCCTTGTGTTTGTTAAAAAAGCAAAGTAGAAATTTGTGTAAATTTATTAATTTTATTTTTAATTATATATTTTAAATTTTATATTTTAATAATAATTTATTCCTATTCTATACTTGACTTGATGCTCTTAAGAAGTTGTTTTTTGAATAAAATTTCTTAAGAAACATAAATAAAGTGTAAACCACTATGGATAGATATTTAACATTATTGTAAAAATTCCCTTTGTCCAATATTTGATATCTAAAACTTTGTTGTCAAAACTAAAATATGGAAATTTTTTATGGTGTAGAATATTTTTTTTTTTTTTTTTTTTTGTAAATCAGTTTTGAAAAGATAGCTTTTTTCAGCAACACTGTGGGCTTTAACGCAATATAAACAAAGCTAATTACAAAATAAATTAATTACAAAAAAAAGGTTCTATGTATCTGTTCTGTAAACTAAAAACCATTATTAACGCATTTTAAAGCCATGTTATTAGCAAAACGTCATGTTCAAGAGAAAATAACACGTACCCAATCGAACTTTACAAACCAATGATTTATCTAAACAACCATACATCCGTTCCTAATTTACATACATACATAATTAATACTAGGGACGGTTTTTAATAAACCTCTAAAAAATTGCTAAAAATACATAAAAAATCCTTTTTTCTATCTTGGACATAAATAAAAGAACAACAAAGTAAGAGACAAAGAATATTAAATTTGAAAAATAAAAACTCTTGTGTTGTTGGCATTTCTAACGTTAAAACACATGTGTTGGTTTAAAATTTTTTATTTTTAATTTGAGTTTTTGGTTTTTAATTACATTAACAAACATATGTTTTCAATAAAGTTTGACACGTAAATAATTACAATATTTCGATACGCATTCCACGTCAACAATGTCATAGTGTGGAATAGTTTTAACTCACTTAGATCATAATAACTGCATTGAGTACTTTTTTATTCGCTCCTATTAAATTTTTTAATCATCGATAGTATTTAAAATTCTGTGTGCTTGCTTTTTATAAATTTCTGTCTTTACTCTTTTCAACCATAAACATAAAAGTACATACTTTTTGTTTTAATATTTTATTATTTTTAATTCATTTATCATTTATTGATTCATTAGAATGATGTTAAATTTTAGACTTTGGATCGTGTATATTCGTTAGAAAAGAGGGCTTGAAATTGGTCAAAGACAACACAGAGAAAGCAAGAAACTGAACTGAATGTTTTTTCTGCAGTTGAGGTTTTATTCAAAACTAATTATAATTTCAAAACGTTCTAATACTTTTTTTTATTATAAGCTTAAATTATTTTTCAAATAATAATTTTTACCTTGACTATTTAACGCAACCAAATCTATTGTAAAATAAGTAAGAAAAAAAAATTAAAAAAAGAAAATAAATAAAAGCTAAAAATAAAAATAAAAAACAAAATTAGAAAAAAAAATAAAAAATATTAAAGAAAAAATTTAAGATAAAACAATTTAAAAAGGAAAATAAAAAATTTAATATAAAAATATTAAAATGAATAAAACGAAATAAAAAAAATATATAAAAAATTAATGCCGGTTTCTCAATGTCGAAAGAATTCGTTCTTTCATACAAGTACATTATTGTTTTAAATATCATTGTAAGAGAGAACGAACTCTGTCGACAGGCCCTAAATAGAATAAAAATAAAAATATAAAAGATAAAAGAAAAGTTTAAAAAAATAAAATAAATTTAATATTATATAAATAAAGTAAATTTTAACATAAAATAATTAAAAAACAAAAAACTTAACAAAAATAAAGAAACAAAAAAAAAAAAAAAAAATAAAGATAAATTAAAAAAAATTAAGAAGCAAAAAATAAATATATAAATAAATAAAATAATTTTAAAAATACTTATTTATTGTTTTTGTTTCTTTTTTTATTTTTTATTTTATTAAAATAAATTTAATATTATATAAATAAAGTAAATTAAAAAAAAAATGAATAAAAATAAAGAAACAAAAAAAATAATAAAGATAAATTAAAAAAAATTAAGAAGCAAAAAATAAATAAATAAATAAAATAATTTTAAAAAATATTTATTTATTGTTTTTTTTTGGTTTTTTATTTTTTTTATTAAAATAATTTTAATATAATATTATTTAAGTAAATTTTAACATAAAAGTATTAAAAAAAAAATAAAATAAAGAAAAAGAAAAAATAAAGTTTTTCCGTGTTCGCATCACGTAAAAACTACTGGATAATTTTTAAATTTAAAATTTTGTGAGGAGCTACCTTAGTATCTTAATTCAAATATAGAATAATTTTCTTTCGCAAAAATATCTCATTTGCAAGCGAAAATAGAGAAGAAGCAGTGAAAGCTCTTAATTTAAGTGATATAAAGGTAATGCGATTCTGACAGCACCTTTTATTTTTGTCAGCAATAATTTTGTCTTCAATAATTTAAAAGTTTTATATATATTTTAGAATTTTATTTAGGGATGGGTACCTCTATATAAAGTAAATACATAAGCCAAAAAGAAAGAGTCTCAAAATTTTGTGTGGATTACTTTCAAAGCAAAATCGAACAAAATATTGTTAGGGCGCCTATGAGGTGGCGGGCATAGCTAGCACAATAATAAATACATATATGTATGTATATACATATATCTCAATTTGAGAAAAATTTCCATTTTTGCTAAGAAAGCTACATACATATTTATTATTCACGAATTATTTTGAAATCAATTTAGAAGAAGTTTGATTTTAAATCATTCTCCTCCATTTGAGATCGTACTTTGGGCATTGCTCAGTTAAAAATCTAATACTTGACAGAATAAAATCCTAGCTGCTTACTACTACTATTACTGTAGACTACAAAGAAGGAAATGCAACAAAATTGATTGTCCCACTTATTTGTTTTGTTTTTCTGTTTAAATTAACATATTTTTGAAGAATTTAAAATAGCAATAATGGATGGAAAGATTGGTGTCTGTAGTACATTGCTTGAATTTGTTTTTTTATTGAGAAATATATTTAACATAAATACGTATAGTATATTCACAGTGCTTATACATAAAAATAAAAACAGGCTTTATTCAAGTCTTTGAAAAACTTAAATTAAAGAAATAAAAGAAAAATATTTTTTTTTACATTATTTTTTAATATCACATCTACAGTGTCATGGCAATATTTTTTTACTGCATTTTATTTAATATTTTTGATACGTGAGTAGTGAGTATGTGAACTTTGTTTCAATTCAATTCCATTTCATTTCTACTCTATACTATGAATAATGAATAACACGAAGAATAATAATTAAAAAAAGAAACGGCAATAAATGTACAAAACATAAGCGAAAAATATAGTACACTTTTATCGTGTAGGTATGTGTAAACATGACGTCGCTGGGCCTACAAAAAGAACAAATAAACCGATTTGTTAAAATGGATCAGAGAGAGAGTTATAGAAAGACAATAATTTTATGGAAATCTTTTAAACCAAAAGTTGTTGAAAACAGGTCAGTAAGGTTTTCGTTAGGTTAATAATTTTTTTATTTATCAAAATTTCTTATAGGTAATAGGTGTAGCGAACGATATGAATATACATACATATGTATTTGTTCATACACGTGTATCTATTTTATATTTGTATGCATGCACATATGCATATAAATACATTCATAGATACAAACAAACAGACATATGTACATGCATATGATACTTGTAAGTATGTATTTACATGTTATTGCTTTTTACAGCAATACGAAGATTTAATATTGACATCGCACAGTGGACCCGATCGAAACTAAATGGTAATATGTTTTGATCTTCTGTTCAGATTTGTTCGAAACTAGGAACATCCATCTTCCGATAATTGACGTTGTAAAGAGGCAGGTTAAGCACAAACGTTTTTTGTAATTTCGTGTGTAATTTCTTGAATATTCATTTCCGACTCCATAAAGTATATATTCTGGAACCTTATACATCTGTCTGTGTCCGGGTTGAAATCAACTTTGTCAAGACACCAGGAGAGATAGGGAAAATTTACGCCCACCAATCTGCCAGGCATAGTTTCGAAAAATTTTCTATTGCTATTCAGCAACATCAGACCATTCCATTCGAGGTTGCGAGCAAAAAAACACGCCCACCTATATTTTTTCAGTTTGTTTTTACTTTTTTTCGGTTGTAATGATTTTTGTTGGCTTTTTTTTGTTACTAAATATTAAACGGCGACCAATAGATTGCATACAGATCTCGGGTGGCAATAACCCCCTGGGAGGGGTGATTTTATTTTTAGGTTGATTTGGGTTTTCTGCTTTGTTTTGTATTAAATGCCTTTATAGAAAGCAACAAACATAAAGGTGGCCACTGGGAAGCAGGAGCGGTCAATGGGCACCTTGGGGGCGGGGTCCCCCAAGGTGCCCATTTGGTCTGACCCTTCTAAAACGTAACCCTGTAATTACCGAGGTAAAGCGCATATAATATTCAGAACGGCCGAAAATAGCACTCTTACTTGTTTTTAAGTACATACAGCCTACCGTGAGGCACGGGTTGTTTTTTTGTTTTGATTAGAAATATGTATTTAATTTTTTTTTTCAAATTCGATTAAATTTTAGTCAGTTGATGAAGATATTTTACCTTTTCATCTGAGGCTCTACAATTATATTTAGATACCCCTGAAAAGGCAACACTATTTCCCATCCGTCTAGTCCAATTTAAATACTTATTTATTTAATATTATGCTAACTACCTATAACATTCTATAATAAAAATGCAATTTATTTGTTGGGGGGAAAGCTAGTTCCTATGCCTGGATGCTTTGGCCAGATCTTCTGGAAAACTTTTTTGTAATTGTAGAAAAGCCAAAATACTTCAAAACAATAAAATTCATATATATATGTTAATAGAATAGTATTACAAAATATTAAAGCTTCAACAAAACACCAACAAACAAACTACGTTTTTATTTTTTACTGCCCTTCGACAATAGGCCGGTGTTTTGCCAGCACTGAAAGCAGACGTAAGGGGCAATAAAATTAACTTGTACTCGTATTTATTTTATTACCCCTTACGTCTGCTTTAAGTGCTTTTTTCTTCTGCTTTCTAAATAGTTATTTGGAATACATCCCTTCTCAAAAAGAATCGAGATTCGTCATTGATAGTTTCTCAAACAGAATTCGCACTTTTTTGCCATTGGTCCTACTGTGCTCCGCAAAATGCAACTAAAAAAATAAATTATTCTTTGCAAAAATTCATTTACAAATGAAATGAAATAAAAATGAAGAGAATACAATTACAGCAACTACATTAAACACTGCAATATATCAACAAAAACACGAAGAAACCAAAAAATGTATCTGGTACTCGTAGGCAATGTATATATGGATTTATATAACAGAGATGGAGAAGTTAGTATAATTTGAAAGGTTAAAATTATAAAAGTACACAATATCTTTAATTTTCCATTTTTATGTTCTAAATCGTTATGGGAACGGTTGTAGTTTTGATCTTCGAAGTTTATTTTTTTGGTTTACACTGTGTGTGTGCGTTTTTTATTTTAATTATAAAAACGTTCAATTTTGAAAAAATAATATTAATATTTAACAAGAAAATTTTTTGGGGCTATCCTGCTATATTACTTGTATTGATTCTTTTGTATTCTTAAAGTTTTTATTTATAAATTGGCACTAAAATTAAGATCTTGGAGGATGCCTGGTAGGTAGTGTAATAGTCTATCAGTCCAGGGTTGTGGGTTCGATTCCCACCAAGGACTCTTGAGTTTTTAACTACAAGTTCGCGGGAAGACCAAGGGGAGTTTGTATATAATTTGGGTGCCTACAAATGGTTACCTGCGTTAGTGACATATCATGGACTCTCAAGTATTATCTTGGCAAGTTATAAATCGAGGTAAGAAGATACTTGCAGACTGTGCTTGGAAAAAGGCTAACATTAAAAACACGGGCAGACACATAGGTATTATATGGAGATGTTATGGAGACATTTATCAGTCGCCATTCTGAAATCACCACAGTTGAGAGACTCAATGAAAGTAAGGAGTTCGTAAATTTCCAGCCGGATACCAGAAATCATTGAAGAACGAAGGGGGTCGAAAGTGACCCATGACGTCAGTGGTCTGCTTCGGTATCCCCCCTACAAAATAATATTAAAGTTCTTGGAAATCTTAGTTTACTATAGTAAACTAGTCTATTTTTAGGCTACGCGAAGATTTTACGAGATTGACGTAACCACTAAAATTTGTAAAATATTTTTTAAATAGTTTATGAACAGGCCTGTTATATTATATCGTTCAAAAGATATTAAACTGTCAAAATGTAACAAAAATTGGTATTCACAACATATTGATAACATGAACGGGAAGATATAATTAATGATATTTTTTACATAACTTTAACTTAAATTGGATATATCAGCAGGATAAAACAACTATAATAGATGTGTTAAACGGAAATCTTGTGTTAAACGATTTTCATGCACGTCTTCTGGAAATATGTAAATGCGCATATAAATTTAACAGTTAGAATTAACTTATAATAAAGAAAAAACCTAATGAAATGGCTGACCCACACACAAAACATTCAATTGTTTTATTTTGCCATCCCTGATGTATCTATATGTGTGCTTTTAAGTACTTCGTTCGTTCTTTGTAACATAGAACTCTCAGAAGCTTTTTCACTCGTTCTGTGTTGTTGCTGTTGTTATTGCTTTGTTTTGTTGTCGTATTTTCCGAATTCATACACTGGAGTGAAGCGTAGAATTGTCTGTGAGTAGCGAGGACATTGACACTTTGCTGTTTTGTTTCATCAACATTTTTCGTTTCATTTTCATACTATTTCCAAATACAAATACGCCGGAGTTATGGCCGAGTTGTTCTGTGCTGTTCTGTGTTGTTTTGGTTTTTCTTTCTTCTGTGATTTATTCCTTCTTCTTCTTCTTCTTGATTTATTGTTGTACATATATGTGCTTTATTTGCAAAATGCTTTAAACAGAACGTTAAAAATATAAAAACAAATTACAAAAAATTAAATTCTATACATGTGAATACATACATACATATCTGCATACTCATACTTACAAACATCTTTACACATTTCAGAAACTTGTTTCCAAAATATCAATGTTATTTGTTGTATTTGTTTTTCATTGATTTCAGCATTTTATTATTATTCTTCTGAATGTTAAACAAAACAAAAATAATAAAAATGACATGATTTAATAAATAAAACAATACTTAAAAAGATACCGGGAATTTTAATATTTTACACATCAAGATCTGGGTCCGTAGTTTTTATTCGAAAACGAAAACAGTAGATAAGGTACTACCGGCATACTACTTACTCGGTTCCGGGAAAGGGCGGTTTAGACGGAACGACTTTACGTACGTAGATTCCAAGAGAAAATAATATTAAAATTCATCCGTGTTTTAGAAATGAGAGTAAAAATCTTACGACTGATTTTTTTTGCGTTTACACCACTGCTGTAGAGTAAAATATAGTAATATGAAAACAGCTGTTTTGAATTTTTTCCATTGTTTAAAAAAATTTCAGTAATGTCAGCAGAGCTTTTTTGGGATATAGCTAGCTGTTTTTGGATCATTTTGACACGATTCGCCTTTGAAAAGTTGTTATTACTTAGAAAAATGCAACCCTGATCTGATGAGATGCGAGGGAAAAATTTAAAAAATAAAGAGAGCCATAGGACTTTCAAATTTTCATCCTTGTTTTCATCAAATGTCTCACAGATTCATAACGTTTAGACAAATGGCTCTTTTACAAAAAATTTGACCTAAGATTTCTGTGACCAATTAAACTGCCCTTAACAAGCTTGAATTTAACAACACTATTTTCAACGACGAACTGGGCATAAATTACTATTCTTCTTCTTAATAATGTACTCAGGCATAAAAACACAATCAGCACGTCACTCCTACACTGCTGAAGGTATTTTAATATCAATACAACCTACTTTTTACCAAGTGTACAAAGAAGAAGAAATGTTAAAATGATAACACCTGGTGGCGAACGCCATAGATATTCATTTACAATACTGAATTACAAACTTTCAACACTAGAATGTTTTAGCTGTTCTTCCAACAGAATGTCAGACTTTGAAATTTGCTTACAGAATTCAAAGCGGGAAACCAGGGTTATAACTTTAAAATATATAGAACAAAATCTTCCCAAAAATTTCTCTGACTAGCAGTTTATTATAAAATTTCTGAAAATTGCTTATTGATTCTGGCAAATTCTGCGCACCTTAGATTGAGAAAAGTCTCAACTGATTGTGTTAACATTTTTCAATGCTTAATTCCTTTTCATCGTTTTTGTTGGATCAAAAGAAGCCTTGTGCTGGGCACTTATGAATTAAAATTTGTTCATTGGAAAGCCACTCTTTTACCCCTTTTGGTGTATATTTGATGCATGCAAACCTCAAGGAAATATGGCTTCATGTATTCAAGCTGAGAAAATTTATACATATTTGAATTTTTTCTTATGATTGGCATAACCCCAAGCCAAGTAATGATTCTCATAGTTTCAGGTCACCTCTGAAAGGATCTACCGTTTTTGTGTTGTTTTTCCGACAACCAAAAGTTTTTTCATCAGGACCAATCAAATAATTTTTCCTCTTTACAGAAAAAATTTGGCCTTTTTGCTGCCATAAGTGTTCATAAAAAAACAAACGCGCGTTGTTAATAATAATTTGGCATAGTTTTGGGCCGAACATCGGTCATAAGAGCATTCTGGACCTAGCTTGTAAGGAGATCAGGGAAGCTTAAATGCCATTGGAACGCATGAGTGGAAGAAAAATAGTCGAAAGACTGCATGGGATGGTTCTCTTATCGGAGGTAGAGCTGTAGCTGTAGCTTTGGAGGAGGGGGTTCCTTTGCAGAATTGCTTGGTCTGCTGCATGCATTGGACCACCTGAAGAACGCAGGTGCATGAAAGAAAAATTATCATTTGCTCTTGACCACCAGTCCGCTATAAAACCCATGAGACAGGTGAACGTGTAGTGCTGGACTGAGTTTTAAAACTTAACAGCTGTGAAGTAACATTAATGTGATTTAGGGGACACATAGGCACATCTGGGAATGAAGCAACAGACCAACTAGCAAAAGGGGGTTTAGCGTTGGGTAATGTCATAGTCAAGATGAAAATCGTAGATGATACTTTTAGACTGTGCCTGGAAGAGGCAGAGACGGCAGCCCGCATAGTGTGTGAATGTCCAGAACTTAGACTTAGGACCACTGGTAGAAGGTTGTTAAATGGATGCCATTGGAGACCTGAGCCTTGGACAAATGATGATGATGAGAAGAAGGGCGGCAATTACCAGTCGACAGTCTGAAATCATTAAAGTCAAGAATAAAGGCTGATGGTAGCATGGTTCTCAATGAAAATAAGGTTGCCACAATTACAATTTGGTTGCCTATAATCATTGTGTGCAGAAGAGGGTCGAAAAGGTAGCAGTTTGCCTCGATACTTCCCCTACAGTGTGAATGAAAAAATTGACATTTTTAAACTAGATGTAAACTAGATGTAATTCTAAACAAGATATTATTTTCGAACTGTTCTATTAAAGAACCCGTTATTCTCCTGTGAAATGATTAAATTTTGCTAACTTTTAACTGTTAGCTGTCAAATAGTTGTTTAGGGTTACCAACACTTAACTGCAAAATGGCACCCTTTACGTTTTTTTTTTTTGTTAACACTGCACACTAGAGACCCTTTTTTCTGTACTCTACTAAATATTTCAAGGTAAAAATTTATGTTTCAGGAATATATAAAAATCATGGAGATTTAAAACAATTAAATCATATTCATTTACCCGGATTGTTAAAATTTTTGTTCTTCTTTAAACTAAGGATTCTGACTAATACTGATTGCCAATATCAATAAAAATTAGGGTGATTTCGCAACCCTATCCCAACCGGCACTTTTTTCCTTTACTTTTTCATTCATTATTTGTTTTTGTATTCGTGTCGTAAAAAACACAAACAGAAGTAAAACAAAACGGAACCAAAATACTCAAATTGATTTGAAACATATTACAAACGACGCAAATAACAAAACATTCTACGTAAACGCCATGAAATTTAAACACCAATCTCTTGACAAAATGAGATAATGATGGTGACGAACGGTTTATGGAGCATCAAACCCCACAACAGTGTTGCCGTTGTAGGCTTTTGCTTCCAAAAGGCATTGAACTTTTTACAAATTGAGTCTTATTTTTAATATTCCACATTTATGATATGACTCGACAGATGTTAAGTACTTTTTTTAACGAAACAAATTCCATTAAAGCGGATAATGTAACACAATTTTAAAGTGTGTACCTATTTATCATTTTCTTTTGCTGCAATATAATTCCGCAGCTAATGAACAAAAGTTTTGGAAGATAACTCTTTATTAGAACAATGAAAAGTCTTCCAATTTCCAAGGAACTTGAAAATAATAACGTTACCTGCCAAGAATGATTTTCTTAAAAATAAAAGTACCAAACTAAATATATTGATAAATAGATGAAACAAAAAATTATTTAAATGCGTTTTCGTATTACTTTACATTATTTTACATCTTTAATTTATAGTATCGAAATTTAAACTGAAGAGATTTTTTTTGTTTAATTTTTTTTAATACATCGTTAAAAGAAGAATTGATTTTATTATTAACTAAGAAGATAATTTCGAAAAAATTTAGTGCGATTATATTTTTTCAGTGGCAACGCTGTCACACAAGGCCAATGAAATCTTTGTGGAAAAAAGCTTTTATAAAATGATTACTCCTACATTGTTAGAATAAAAAGAAGCGAACGAATAACGAAAGTTTATCGGTTAAAATTAGTAAGAGACCAAATTAAAGAGAGAAATATTTATTTATGAATTAGTAGTCAGGGTTGTCACCCAGGTGCTTTTGGGACTGTTCTTAGGATTTTTTTACTTATTATAGGAAATGGGCATGGTTGCGCCGCACAGTGGGGCAGAATCAAAATATTTTCGAAATAATTTAGCCATTTGTAAAGGAGCAAGGCCGATTGATTTAAAAAGTTGACATGGCTATAGCGGAGGAGGAGTATGTGCTTAAGTTTTGACAATGGGCACCATCCACTTGCCAGGGGTGGCGCTTTGTATTCTCAAAGTTGGGTACCTCGCACCTGCAAATTTTTTAGAGCTTGGCATTTCTTCAATTTATGTTCGATTTTCAAAAATTATACATGGTTTTAAAGGTCTAGTTAATATCTACAATATCTACAATATATAATCTATAAATTATGAGCGAGTTGTAAGCAATTTAAAATTTACATTTTTGATATTTCGCTGCCCTGGTCCAGTTTTTTTCAAAATAAGGAGTACAATTTTCAGCAAATTTTTTTAAATTATTACTCTTAGTTTGCGAGCAAAATTTAAAATATTGTGGCAAAATTTTAAGATTATATATTTTATGAGTTAAAAACTAGACGTTTTAAAAATTCTACTGTTAACATAACAGTAGCATAACATAAATCAGTAACATAAACTGATAGTGTGAAGTGTGAAAAATATGGGAATACTTATATTTAAAAGCCCATAGTTTTGCACGTAAGACAGATATTGAGCTGAATCTTTTTTGTTTAATAGCAGACTACCTCATGTACATTTATATACACAAGAAAAATGTCATATTAGGAGAAAATTTTAAAATTCGTTGCTGTTATCTGTTATCAAAGGCGTACTCTAATTCTTTCCTCTCGTTGCGGTGTTCTAATCGTATAGGCAGGTAATTTTTGTAATATTCTTTACTTCAACATGTCTAGTTTGAAAAGTGAACTTCCACATCTCGATGGAAGCCGGAGCTATTCTCAATGCTAATTTGAAATTCGTAACTTATAAAGTTGTAAAGTACTTTACCCAGTTTGAATGAATGTGTGGCTTAGTTGGCCATCGTAGAGCAGGAGAAATATTTAATAATTTTTTTCTCCCCTTTTAAAATTATATATCACTCTTTTTAGAAGTGTGTAATTTGGTCAAACTTCCATTAGTCCATTATAGGAGTACCCTTGAAACTGGGAAAAATCATGCTGTACCTAGATCCTCTAGCTTATATAATATAAAAATCACAAACAATATAATCAAAAGCAGCGCTTTTGAAAATAGATTTTTTTCCGCCGGGCCCCTCCGTGCGCCGCCTTTTCTGATAATAATATTGAAATACAAAACAAAATTTTTTAGAATTTTCGTCGGTCTGTCTTTTTTCGCAACACGTTAAAACTACTGGATGTATTTAAATAAAATTTTTTGAAAATGTAAAAATTTCTCCTTTCCAAGAGAAAATAGATAAAGTACGCAATTTGACCGTTTTAATGGCATTAAAAACTTGGCAGCATCTTTAATTTGTGTAAGCGGAAAATTTTAGACACTATTTACAGAAATTTACAATAATTTTAAATAAATTTTTGAATTTTATACAAAACCTATGTTGCAATAGTCTAAGTAATTAACCAGGGATGGATACCTCTATATAAGTTAAATACATAAACCATGTCAGCAGCACTATAAAAGGAATAGTCTTAAAATTTAGTATGGATTACTTTCAAAGCAACGTGGCAGACTAGTATAATCTAAAACTGGCTGGTTGGCCATAGAATGGTTTTCATTCAACATGTGACTTACTTGTGGCTGACTTAATTTTTGCTTTTCATTTAAATCGAGCAAAATACTGTTCGGAGCTTTTGCTATTTACACAAAAAAAAGAGCATTGACGAAGAAAAGGAGAAGGAAATTTTTTTTATTTTTACCTTTTTACAAATTAAAAATATTTTTTTATGAATGAGGCCTAAAGTGTAGGCAGGTATTAGTGGAATAAATTGTTTTTTCTTCACAAATTATTTTTTGTTTACAGTTACTCTCATTTGTGAACTATAGTCATAGATAACCTCTATTTGGGAATATAAAAAAGCAAACATATACTAACTTACATTTGTACGTATGTATATATTTTCTAAGTACATGTGGCTGGTGTTACTGTGGGCTTAAAGGAAGGTGAGAGTAATTGTGTAAATAAATTTGTTTACTTGCAGATTGATGTGTGTTAGGCTTTTAACAGATTTTTTTGTTGTCATCTTATCTACATATCAATCTCTGTATGTTGTAAGCAAATTTCCGAGTTTTTATTTTTATTTTTATTTGTTTTATTTTTATTTACTTTTATCTACTTTTAGTTTTAATGATTTTAATTTTATTTTGTCTTGCGAGATTCTGCTGTTTTTATTAAATATTCATTTACGTAAGTATTTTTCAGATGAAAGTAGAAATTCAATATTTTTTAAGGAATTTTGCTGTTTTTATATATTTATATTTCTAGTTTACCCACCACCACCAGAGGTGGGAACCTATACCTAAGATTTTTATTGCGTTTGTTTTTGCCAAAATATATTAATTTAAAAATTATACATACATATTTTATGAATCCTTATAGGTGGCGCAATTGATTTAACAGTGATCGTCTGTTCCTTTTTGGAGTTGAAATGGATTTTCCCAAGAATCTTTCTAACTTGTTTAACTATTTAGTATACTTGTCTGTCAAATATAGTTTAGAGAATTTTGCTGTTAAAAATCAGAAATAGTGGTTCATAATTAGATAGAGATTTGGACAAAATATGACGATAGTTTTTCAGCTTGGGATATGTAAAAAACTTTTTTTTTATAAATTTCCATATAAATGTAGTATAAATATGTCAGGCTTGGCACGATTAAATCATTTTGATTTAAATCGCTATTTAAGCCCCATGACTTTTTAAAAAAATAAAAATCTGTATTTTAATTAAAAGTTTTTAATTTCAATTTCTTTTATAGACATCAACACAAAATCAGATAATTATATTTTAAAAACTCGGGATTTCTACATTTGAGAAATCAATTTTATTATTATAGGTAATACCTACTTAAAAAACTAGTTTGCTTGTCTTTCCAACTCCCAGTCGGAACAATCCCAAAGGTGGTAAACACTCTTTTCACACCAGCTAAAAAAGCTATCGCCTCAAAAAAAAAAAAAAAATATATATATATATATATATATATATATATATATATAATTCAGCTTCACTATTAATGGCAGCAAAATAAAACCATTATATTGTTTTTGTGCTTCCCCTTTTCCTTTAAAACCCAGGACTCATTGATAAAAATAGGATTTTTTCGAACCCTGACATACATATATTATGAAATCTCAAGGCTCTTCGTAAATATTTGCTTTATTTAAAACATTAAAAAATGGGCCCTATTTTGTAGTTAACTAAAGCTTAAGTAGGTTATCAGACAGATACTCAGCACATGGGGAGATTCAACTACATTTCAATTACAATTAAAACTACAGGCAGTGTGTAATTGCATATTCTTAATTACACATTACAAGTAATTGTAATTTAAATAAGGGACTAAAGTCAATAACAACTAATTAATATTTTCAATTACACATTACATGTAATTGTAATTGGAAATTTTTAATTACAAATTACAAGTAGTCATAATTTCAATTAGGCAATAATCATTACTTTCAATTGAACAACATACTCTTATATTCCTTAAAATTTTTAATGTAATTATAATTGATTTTTTTAATTACATTTGATTGTAATTAAAAAAAAAATCAATTAGAATTACATTTAACGGAAAATTTTAAGGGACATAATAGACGACTACTTGTAATTTGTAAGTGTAATTTTTCAATCACAATTTACATGTAATGTGTAATTGAAAAATTTCAATTACAATTAAAAATGTGGAATGTAATTGAAATTGAAAAGTTACAATTACAATTACATATAATTGAGTAATTGCATGTGTAATTAATTGACATCCCCCAAGTCTGTTCATTTTATTTCTCATTAAGCCTAGTACTCTGTTCGAATTTGTGAAAAATGCTGAGCAACATTTATTATTTCACAGGGAAAATCTATCTCGCGATTTGAAAGAATTTTACAATTTTATTGTTTTTAAGTTTTAGAAATGTTAACAAAAGCCAAGCGATCATGCTCCTTTGCTTTATTTCACAGCTTTGATAAAATGTTGCCAGAAACATTTCAATGTTTTTCCACAGCAAAAAGAGAGTACTACTTCTGAAACATTTTTTCATGACTTTTTCATAGAAATTTATTATGTATGTAATTTGACAGCATTCCGCATGAAAAGCCGAACAGAGTACCAGGCTTTAGTGTACAAAAATCGGAAATCAATTAATTCGAATAATCGATTATTGCACAACACAATTTTAACAAAGTTAATAATGAATAACTGTAAATAAATATGTATGTAAGTTAGTGTGGCAATGGCTGGGCTTTGGTTCCTAAGTGAATTAAGTTTTATGTTAATTTTGAAATTATTATCTGGCTTAAAAACTACCTTTTTTAAATGTTCTTCGTTCCGGGGTTAAATGGTTTTTTGTTGTAAAATTTCTGAAAATAATTTTGTATCGAATTTTTTTTTTTGGTAAATTCATTTAAGCCTTGCTACCTTCAAGTATTTGTTATTATCTATATAACACTAAAATATTTTATTGTAATCTTATAACAAAATTAAAAATAATAAATTGAAACTTCCATTTTAGTTAATATCTTTGACAACTTCCTTTGGAGTCGGCCCCTAATCTTCCACGTTGCAATATATTTGTTTGTGTTCATGTTGCCAGCCAGCCAGGCTTTACAGTAAGAAAAACATAATATTTTGTTTAACATTCCTGACCTAGTCAACCAATTACAACAAACAAGAACTGCAAGAAGCATATTGTCGATGAAGTTTAAGTAAATATAACTATTATTTAAGCGAGTTCCTAGGCAAATGGAAAATAAAAAAAAAAATAGATAAGAATAAACATGTTACACTTGAAAAAAATTGCGATGTAAAAAATTACATCAAAATTGCATATTGCATCAACTATTTTTAGCCATAGAGGGGTTGTTAAAGGAATCTATAATGGGTTTCCCAAACCAATATTTTCTTTTAGCTAAATGTAAAAAAGCTAACTGTTTCTTAAAGAACCCTTAGCCGAACTTCGTCGAGGAAGTGGGTACTCCCGAAATAGTCTTCCAAATTATTCTAATTTTACCCAGTAGTAACTTATTTTTTTATTATTGGTACCTCACGACGTAGATTATAGTGGTCTCCCCAAATTTTATTCACATTTTAATGTTTTTGGTTTGGTACTCCACCAAGTGGATCAATCAAAATTTGTAATTCTTCTTTTTAAGTTTTGATGGTACTCGCACAGACATCAGAGGACAAACAGCGTTAAGGTAAAAACGTAAATCATTTATTCTAAATATTCTTCTACTTCTATCCGCTTAACGCCTATCGTATCACCAGTTTATTCTGTCGGATGACTTTGCTTTATATAATTTTGCAGGCAGTGAGGCATCTGAATGTTTTGTAGCTAGTAAACAGATATTATCAGCATAATCTAAGTCCACGAGGTGGCTATTTACGGTCCATTGGAATTTACGATGCTTATCTGCAAACGTGTCACTGACTACTTTGTCAATCACTAGGAGGAAAACCCATGGACATAATAGACATCCCAGTCTCACACCAGATTTCGGGCATAATGATTCCGATAGACGGCTGTTGTGTAGCACTTTACTTTGGAAGCCATCGTATTGGGTTTTTATGAGGTTGGGAGGAGTCGAGGAGTTCCCTTATTAAACTAAATTAAACTATCGAACGCCGTTGTGTATATCTATTATGTAAATATATGTATATCTATTTATGTACATATAATAAAACAGTAACTCATTTCCTGTCTGTCCTTGTCTTTGTTTTCGAATCACGTAATAACCACTGGTTAGATTTTAGCAACATTTTGTGAGGAGGTACCTTAGTATTCCTATTCCAATATAGGATACTTTTTCCGCAAAATTTTTCATTTCCATGAGAAAGTGGAGAAAAGGCAGTGAAAGGACGCCGATTTTTTACCGATTTAAAGGCACTGCATACTTTAAGGCAAATTTTGAGCAAAGATGCGCAACAGATGGCGCTGTTTTAAAATAATGAGTAACTCATTTCCTGTCTGTCCTTTAGAGAGATTTACAATAATTTTTAGAAGTTTATATAAATTTTAGAATTTTATCCAAGGATGGGCACCTTTATATAAAGTAAATACTTAAGAGTCTTAAAATTTGGTGTGGGCTCATCGAGTCTTCTATATACATATATCATTATACTCCATTAAACAGGCTTTAAATAACGCCAATAAATGAAATCCAGTGCTAAATCATACTGTCCACCGAGAGTACCCTATTGTAGATTTCCCAAATTTGTTTAAGAATACTATTTTCTTTCGTTAGATGTGTGAAGAAAAAAAAAAAATCCACGCAAAATTTTTGGTTTTTATAAAAACTTATTTCTTTCAGTGTTCAGCTTATTGTGGCAAGTACTGCGAAAGCATGTTAAACAAACCAACTTAAAATAAAAATCTTGTTATCCAAAAAAAAAAAAAAAAATGAAGAAAAAAACTACAAGTTTAGTTCTCCACATTATTGGCCATGCCATCGCTTGTACATACATATATTAGAAAAACAAGTTTTTTTTTCTATCTAAACAAGTTTTTCTAATACATAAAACTGAAAATGCCGCAAGTTGCAAACACATAGTCGTTCTAACAATGTGTTTATTTCCATTAAAATATTAAGTAAATGAAAAAAAAAGAACTTGATGAAGCCAGACACATAGCATGTATATATGGCTGTATGTATGTATGTATGTATGTATGTATGTATGTATGTATGTATGTATGTATGTATGTATGTATGTATGTATGTATGTATGTATGTATGTATGTATGTATGTATGTATGTATGTATGTATGTATGTACATATATATTTACCATGTATATGCAGCAGCAGATTGGCGGACGGACACATTGGCTGACAACTCCCTATTTGAAATTCGTGAAAACAGCTGCCCATATGCATCTAAACATACATAAAACATACTCATAAGAACGAGTATAAATAAGAAATTTTTGTTTGTTTGTTTTATTATTAATTTTTTTTTTTTCTTCTTAATATTGGTTGTCAATGTCGTATTTTAACTAAGTTTCCTGCCTAAGACGTTTATAAAGTATGTACACGAAAGGTTTTAATGGCAATTAAATATTTTCATACTTGCATATCTCTGCATTAGTAAGAAGAAACATCTACAAATATAGAGAAAATAAGAAAAATCAGGGCCAATCTAATAATGGAATCTGAAATTTGAATTACAAGAACAAGAAAGCTAGTCAGTCATTTACCTACAACGGGTGCTTTTTAGAAGTACCTGCTGTGAAAATTCGATACAACACAACTGATCCAGCTACGCAATTGTAGTTCCTTTCCTTTAGTATAAGGAAAGATTAAAATTACGCCCTGTATGAACATTTTCCTATCAGTGTAATTACCAACATATCAGTAGATTTTTACAGAGTTGTACCTGAAATGGAATTTTCATATTGCGACATTATTTACTTCTTGTAATAAAAGTATGATTGGTAGTAATTTTACCTAACATTGCTTAATAAATAAATTTTTAATGTTAATAATGTTAGTTTCGAAAATTTCACTAATGGAATTCAGCAACATTTGAGACTTTGGCAAAAAAAAAACCAAGCCTACCTATATTTTTCCACGTTCTTTTTGTTTTTTTTTGGGTTGTAATGATTCTCTTTTGCTTTTTTTTTTGTTAAATAAATGTTAGACCACGACCACTGTTTCGCATGGAGTTCATATAGATCTCGGGGGATCAATAACCCCCTGCGAGGGGCGATTTTTGTTTGTTTTTAGGTTGGTAGGGTTTTTCTGCTTTGACTTATATTAAAGGCTTTTACAGAAAGCAATACACATAGATTTAGCCAATGGACTCACAGGGTGCGGACTGGTAACGATACACATTTTTCAATATGAAGAAATTTTTCAGATTTTTTTGCTTGTATCTGAACATTCTAACGCAATTTAGATTGCAGAAATTTTACAAAAAAATATTTTCAAAAAATAAAAAATATAAAGAAACAATTTACAAAAACTTAAAAAAAAAATTTTACAAAATATTTTCCAAAAAAATTTCAAACAATTTTAACAAAAAATATCCAAAAACAAATTTTACAAAAAAATTCAAAAAATTTTCAAAAAAATGTTTACAAAAAATTAAAGAAAAATAATTTAAAAATATTTTAACTAAAAATTTTTAAAAAAATTTTCGAAATATTTTCCAAAAATAGAAAAATAGAAAAAAATAAAAATTTTTTCAAAAAAAGTTTTCAAAACAATTTCCTATAAAATTTTTACAAAAAAATTTCCTATAAAATTTTTACAAAAAAATTTCCTATAAAATTTTTACATAAAAATTTTCTATAAAAATTTTTCAAAAACAATTTTGTATAAAATTTTTACAAAACAATTGTTATAAAATTTTTACGTAGTTAGGCATTTCAGTTGACGATATATACCGTATACGATATATTGCTAAATAGTGGGATAAAAGCGTACTTCTTTTTTTATGCGTTTGTCTCTTCAATTAAATCAATTTTGTACCTACATATGTCTGTAAAAATAAAATCACCGTGGTGAAGGGTATACTTTATCAATTATGGCAATTCGGTTTATGAGTTGATTAATTCAAATAATTCGATCCTATAACGAGAATAGGATCTCTCTTCAATCATATAATGAGCATACGGTGTCCAACAGGCTGACAATTTTTGATGTATGATAAAGATTTGCTTATACAGAAATTAGATAGTCCCGTCTAACAGCCGATTTTGAGTCGCCGCCGACCAAAATCCCTTGACGCAGTGATTCACAGTTGCAAAATTCGTCAAAACATAAAAAATTTTGTAAAATAGTCAACAATTTAACTTTCACTATTTGCAATAATTATAAGACATTTTAATAATGCTTTTATTGTTACGCTCAATATTTTATTGTGGAACCTACACGCGCATCTCACGTGGTGGTTAAATTATTTTTTTATCGTATCGTGAGTAGACCTTTACACTATCAAGAATTTATCAGCATTTATTTTTATTTTTACGTTTACTGTTTTATTATGTTTCACAAAAAATATTTTACTAAAACTTTAGCCACAATTCTGAATTAATTTCGGTTCTCTTAATTTACATAACCATTCGAATCTATAAAAAGCTAAAAAAATACACACCAGAATAATTGGAAGTTTAGTTTGGAAAGTAAGTGTAAAACAGATTTCAGCAACATTCTTTTAGTACACAATTGTAACATTGTGTAACTATAACAACGGGAACAGTTTATTAGTTTAACTATGTTTGACGTCATTAAATTTATTTTTATGTACGTATGTACATACATTTCCTCCTCACTATAAGAGCAGACAGTGGTGTCTAATGCTGTACCTATTTATGTGTTACATATTGTACAAACGAGTAAAAGCACTTGAAATTTATTATCATAGACGTGTTAACTATGTAGTTAGATTACATAAGTACGCACTGAAAATCAAAGGAGGCGTAATTATTATTTATTATTTCTTTTTATATTTTTGTGTGGAAACAGAAATAGAAAAATCAATATCTACTTAATAAATTATTCTACTTGTAATAAATTAGTCAAACCTTAACAACAGTAAGAGGAGAGAAAAAAAGAAATATAAAAATTAAAATTTATTTGTTTTTCTTGATTCTTATGCTTGTTTTATTGGGGTTTTTAAATTTATGACCACTTGCTGATTTTCTTGAAAGAACAAGTTTTGGTAAACATTTTAGAACGCTATTTCAGACTATTGTTCAAATAGAAGAAGAATGGCCAAATACAACCCCCCAGTAAATTTAAAACATTTAGTGGCTCGATGTCTAGACGATCTCTGGCGGTTTTAGAAATTCTTAATGGACTAAATAAAAATTTATGACTCCTAAAGCATTTTTTATATGTAGATAACGTACGTAGAAAATTGTTAGTAGTTTTTTTCGTTTTTTAGTAAATAATAGATTAAACTTATGGTATAATTAAATTAATTTATAGCTATTAATTTATAATAATAATAATAATGGAACATATTTTGAATAAAAATTTGGGTTTTACTTCTGTTTCTTAAGCAAGCCATAGACCAGGCGATGCGATCATACATCATACAACTGATTCCAATTCTAGGAATTAGTTGTATGATGTACCACAAACAATACAATTTATCGTGTGATTTCATGTACAACTTCATTTAACAACCCAGCTCTCTCAAAGTAAGATGGCGTTCAGAATTCTCAAACATCTTATAATTGACATCGTTCGCAAATAATACTTAACATTCAATGTTCACTGCAAGTTGGTCAAAATAATACTAAACACAAATACTACTAAAATCGTACGCGAGCCACAAACGTTGCGACGTGTTGGTACAATTTGACAAAAAATCAAAACTTGTTGATCTTTCTTACAACCGACACACAGCTTTAATACAATCAAGTCACAAACGTTACAATTTGTGTACAACTCGCGTACAACCTACGATTCCTAGAATTGGTTGTACAACTCATCGCATTGTCTATGGCTTGCTTTATAGTTTTTCGGCCTCTGTATATACTAGAGGATCCACTTAATCGAGTTTGATTTTATTTTAACAAACTATTTCGTCGATTAATCGACTAAGGTTTTAAATTACTCGAACAACTCGATTAATCGCGTATATTTAAAAAATTTGTATTCAATGAGAAAAGACAACCATACAAAATTAATACAAAAATATATTTTAATAATAAGAACTTCTAGATGATTTTTAAAAGTGTTTTATTAATTTGTTTATTTCAGTTAGAAAATTATTTTCATTTGATATTTTCATTTCTTCCTCCAATAAGCAGAAAAGATTTTGAGCATAAATAATATGAACTGATTTCATAGTTTTTCGGTAATGTAAAATATGAAATATGTAGGTGCCCCAGTAGGCTATTAGGTATGCTATTCTATCAGTCTGGGGGTTGTGAGTTCGATTTCCAAAAAGTGTTTTACTACAAGGAGTGAAGATCTTCGTTAGTATGCTCGATAATTATGTAAGAATTTAATCTGTATATTTTGTTTTAAAACATAAACTTGTTACAAAAATAACTGGTCCTGTTCTATCGTTTATATAAAAACCGGTAAACCGTTTAACCGAAACCGGTTTTTTAAATTTATGTATGTTTTTGGTTAAATCGAAAACTGGTTTCTTGAAATGCACAATTTTTTGAATACTCCATTTTTCGAGGTTCCTACTCAATATACATTTTAACATATAATGTAACACTATAATATAAACACTTGCAGCAAATAGCGATCAAGCTTTTTTCACAAAATATTTGTCTACTCTAAACTAAGCTTTGATAGAGAAAATACTGTATTAAAATGTTTAACGAAAATCTGGGAAAATCCATTTAAATTTCATTACAAAATTTTTTACGAACTAAAAATAAATAATTTATTTTGCAATATACGTATACATACATAGATATGTATTTATTTAAATTCGTAGGAGATAAATAAGATTTTAACTTTTTATAACCAATTATTTTTGTTGTCTTATTTCTTCACAATTTCGTACAAAAAATACAAAGAACGCATTTTTTAATAATAACTTATATATCATTCTATTCACATTATTACTCGAATTAATTTTTTTCTTCTATTAATCGAAAATTTTTAATCGAATAAAATTATATTTATTCGATTAAAAATTTTCTTTTTAAAATTTAAGAAATTTTAATCGTTTTATTTCTTATAATTTTTTAAATTATTATCAAATATTATTCGTTATTCATTCGAATGATCGAATGAATTTTTAATTTCAATTTTATTTGATGAACTTTTATTCGATTTAGAATTAAGCTCTTAAGATTGACAACTCCAACAAATACATACAAACATTCATACACAGTGCAGAGAAGACTTTTTTTTTAAAGGCAATGCAAGCATTCTTCTTTGTTGTTAATTTGAGATTTTGAGAATAAAAATGTTGAAGGCATAATAACACGAATATTATGTACAGAAATTATGTTGTGTCTTATATTTGAGTTAAGGTTTGAATTTAATAAAATTTTGTAAATAATCCGTAGCAAGTTATAAATAAAATACTCCATTCGCTATATGCTGCATTAACACACCAACACCAATGCATATAAAAAGTTGGCATAAAGTATTAAAAACCAAACGCTGTAGTAGACTACATGCCAAAATTAAATAAAAAAAAGAAAATTTTGGATCATTTAAACTGCAAAAGTAAATAGAAAAGGGTTACCCACACTTATAAAGAAGAATGCTTTAAAATATAATAAATCTTTTGCAAACAAGTTATGTATCAAGAGAATTTTAAATAAACGTTGAAACAAAACTAGTTTGTTGCGTTAGTTCTTGTATATAAATACATATGTACAGACGTATAGACGTATAGACACAAACATACCTATACTCGTATGTATATATATATATATTTTGTTCTTATTCCAATTATATTGTATTTCGTCTTTTTTATTTTAAAGAACAAAACTTAATATGTACATGCGTAAATAACGTCTACCAGATGTTTTTAAATACAAAGCGGAATCATAAATATCAAAAAAAGGGAAATTTCGAACTAAAAATTGTTATAAAAATTGTGATATAAAAAGCGAAAGTCACTTGATATTGAATTTTAAATTAATATATACTATATGGGTAATTCCATGTCAAATCAACCAAAAAAATTGTTTTCAAATTTATCACTTCCGATTTTATTGAAACATTTGTTGTTTATATTCTTTGACTTTATGAAGCCAAATATAATTTAAAAAAAATTCTATATCTTACAGTTCTTTAACTATACAGTTACCAAAATAGGAAAATATCGGTTTTTTGCATATAAGCTCTAGGATTAAATATATTCTTACTCCAGTTCTATAAGCCCTAGTAAAAGCTCATTTTAAAGGGGATTTCATACGCTTCAATTTGATATCAATCATGAAAATAATTTTTTAATAAATTTTTTTCTTATATTTCAAAAAAAGTTTTATAAAATTTTTATTTATATTGAACATGTCACTTTTTTATTATTAAATATAAATTAATAAAATAAGAAATTTGTCCATACATGTACATACATACATACAATACATAGATATTTTTCAGTACAAAAGCAACAATACATTCTCACTGTAAAAAATTCTCTGGTTGGGTGCCTTTGCTATAAGCACTTGCTCGTTCGTCTAATAGCACTGTTTGTTTTTCCAACAGATTTGGTTATATCTATTTCAGCCAGAAATGAATTTACTTTTCGTTGCTTCTGGTAAACTAGGATTTTTAGTTTTTTTTTTTTTTTTTAATTTGGCCTTTTCTTGGTGCTGTTGTTTTTTATGCCGCTGCTGGTTTCTGCTGCCTGCTGCTGGCTATGAAAAAAGCAAAGGATAAAAAATAAAAATACACGAAAACACATTGTGAATTTTCTAGTAGCAGTGATATGTGATGCTGCAGCAATTCATATTGGATATAAGACACCCGAAAGAAAACAATCTACTGATGATACGTATAAACTCATAACCAAGAGAAAATAGATAAAAATCCAAGTGAACGTGGCCAGAACCCGCATGGAAAAATAAAGGTTGCAGGTTACAGGGTAACTATAGCTCTCTCGATAAAGATGTTAAACGAAGTGCGGAAATGGACAGAGAACCTTGCTAAAGAAGCACAAGCGGCGAAACTGGTAGAACCCAAGAACTGCACAAAAAACAAATTGTTAATAAAAAACTTAGCCTCCTCGGCATTACTCTAAAATGTTGTCAACGGACGAGTACATACCACAAATATTATGTAGCTCCAATGGCTGAAAACATTAATCCAGAGCTGCTAAAATCTGATTCAGACAACTGCTAGCCTTCTAAAGAATACTATACAAAGATTATGGGACATTTATGAACTTTCCAACGAACTTAGGGAAGGCTTGGTCATCAAGCTCAAAGCACTAGTAAAGCATGGTCACGAGTTCAATACTCAGCCGCGACAACATCGATGTTTATAATATGTTTTAATTTTTGTATTAATTTTCTTTATAATAATACATAAGACAAAGCCCTCTTTCGCCGGTATTACAACAAATACCTAAATCGCCGGCGAAGTAAAATAATTATAAATTGGCTATTCTAGCTTTCAAAAAAAAAAAAAAAAAACTTACCGAAGAAAGGTGATCTCTCGGAGTGTAAAAACTGGAGGTTTACCAGTTTACCACACTCCGAAGCACGACAACAAGATTATTGCAAAAATCATCAACAGAAAATCATCGATACAGAAGGAGCTCAAAAATCCTGCACGGAATATATAAATAGCCTTCGCATTATAATAAAGCAATCATTGGAATGAAGATAACCCTGATCCACCTGATCTTGATAAATTTTGAAAAAGCTTTTGACACAATTGCCCATGCTACAATTTGGACAGCTCTCACATGTAAAGAAGTACCGAGGAACATTACAGATTATCCAAGAATCATACATGAACGCAAACTGTGGTATACTTCATCAGAATTCTGTAAGCGATAAGGTTTCAGTCAAAGCTGGAGTTCAACAAGGCTTCATCTTATCGTCGTTACTGGTACACGTAACGGTATGAAAAACGCAATGATCAACACCGAAGGCATAACATGGTGGCCGTCTGGCTGACTTTGACTTTGCAGACGACATATGTCTTTTAACACATAGTCAGCGTGACATTGAAGAAAGCCTGAAAGTGATAAGCTGCAAAGTTAGGAATCAGAATAAGTATTAATAAGATGAAGGTTATAAGAGTGAACGCAGCATGCAACAGTCCATTTTTTATTTAAAACATCAACTGGAGGCTCATTATATGTCGTCCTAAACCGAACCATGAGAGCCCGTCACGCTTTTAACACCTTGCGGAAATCACCATAAATTTCTACTAGCACAAGGTATGCCAAGTTTTCATCAACCAATGCCTAAGACGAATTTTGAAAATTTTCCGGCCCAACTGGATATCAAACGAACACGCACTCATTAAAGCCAAATTCACTTAGAAATAATAAGGAGGAAATCGCGGCAAAGGTAGCAGAAGGAGAGGAAGACCACACCTGACGAAGGTAGATAGATAAAAAAGCGTAGCGAGCAGAAAATCGAAGACGTGGTCGTTAGAGATTTTATTTGTATAGTGGGGTATAAAAAAAACGATGTTTATAAATGTTGAGTTGTGACTGTTTATTATTTAGTGTGCGATATGTTAATTCGTTAGATAGTTTTAAAGTACACATTTTTACTGTGATTGTTTGTATTCATTTGTATTATTTAGAGGAAAAAATTTGAGTAATTTTTAGTATTAAATTTCTTTGCGATGCACTTATTTGCGGACGAACGAACGAACGAACCTACCCCAAAAATATTATGCAACATTAAAACTTCCTTGTAACGAAGAAAAAAACAAATTAAATTCAAGCCCTTAAGGCATTAAGAAAAAAGTCATTAAAGAGTTATGAAAAAAAGAATGCAAATAATACATACAGTGACATCCTTTTTGGGTCTGTGTGTGTTTGTTGCATGATGAAAACAGTAAAAAATTGGAACTTGCATAACGCACTTTTTATTGTCCCTGTTCACACTGAAAACACTACCGCACAAGGAAAAGATTTGTTATTGTTCTCTAAACGATGATGATGATGATGATGATGATGGAACAGTCAGAAAATGAAACAAAACTAAAAATGTGCAAGGAGTAAGTGCAATATTACTTAACCGTTTGTGCTTCTGTTGCATTAGTATAAGTGCGTTTTATTTTTGTATTTGATCTTTTGGTACATGTGATACGAATGCAATTTCTCTTTATGACGTCGTAAAATATAGAACAAAAACAAACATATGTATATATACGTACGTAATTATGCATCCAAGTAGATACTCCGAAAGGGTAATTCGATTTCGGTTCCACATAAAATTATAAGGTAAATTATATTTGAATTGTTAAGTAAAGCTTAAGTTCATTTATTCAACTACTCAAAAGGGTTGAAGGAATATTTTTTTTACCAATTTGGTGAATAATTTTAAAGAAAAATGGAGAAAACTTATTTAAGGCACTAGCAGAATTCTTCGTATTACCTATCACCTGTCTGTAAGATCTGTAAAATTGGAATAAAATTTCTCGTATTATCTTATCTGAGTTTGGTTGGTTAAATAGATTATGTTTACAACTAATGCTCTAGTTAAAGTAGATAGAAGAATGCTGAATAAGGACGTAGCGATCCAAAAAATACCTTACATTTTGCTAAATGTGGATGCATGGGGGATTGGGGGATCTAAGCCTTGGACAAATGCTAGCAATTACCAGAGACTCCGTGATAAGACAGAAAGCCGACAGTTACCAGTCGACAGTCTGAAATCAATAAAGTCAAGGCTGGTGGCAGCACGTGACTCAATGAAAGTAAGGATGCCGTAAATTACAAGTCAGTCGCCTATAATAATTGAGGAAAAGGGAACATCATTAATAATACATTTCATTTCTATGTGAATAAATAGGTCGACTTATAACTTTAAATGTTAAATATTGAAAATTATAATGTTCTTTTTATTATATTACATTTTTGTATTGAATATTATATCAAAAAATAGCAGCCCGGTCAAACTACAGGTTGTCAAAGTTTTTTATGACATTTCTGCAAAACAAATGTTCGATATCGATAACTTTGCCTTGTAGCATTAAAGCAAAAACTCGGGAGGTGTTAAATATTAAGGTCAATGAAGTCAAATGTCATCGTATCGTGATTATTTCTGCAGATATATGCCAAAGACCCTCTATGTTCATATCTTCTAATTGATCATTGGGAAATTTAACTAAAAACAATTGGAGATAAATCTATAGTTTCTTGAAGCTTTATCGGATTGCATTGTATGGCTATAGTAGATTTGTAGTTGAGCTTCAGTTTTAACTTTTTACCTTATGGTGCTGGTGTTTTCTCTTGCTCTATGTTAGGATACCTAAGGAGTATGTAAAAATTAAATCTTTGGCAATTCTTTATTTTTGATGCGATTTTAAAAATATTAACTTCTGGCGTTCCATTCTCCATCTCTTTTTTTTTGCCAACCCCCTACTGTGCACCGTTTAGTTCATATATTTTTTAGGTTAAATTTAGCTTAAAAATTCAGATCTTGCTCTGTTAATTCCGTCCAGTCTTAATTCAGCAGATTTTTTTTTATTCAAACCAATAACAGACCAACAAGCGCGCAAGGCATAACGTTGTCTAGCACCTAGCTTTGAACTGATCTAAATAAAAGCGCTCTATAATGAACAGTAATGTTAACATATTACATATTTTGTTTAGTAAAATGTAATAAATTTAATCGCAAAATAGAGATAAAATCGCTAGATAAAGCAGAAAATAGCAAAATGCCATCAATCTTCACAAAAAAAAAAAACAATAAGTTTGTTTGCATCCAACTTCACTACCTAACTTGGATTTTATAATTACTTAGTCCCGTTTCATGAATGACAGAAGACAAGATTACGCCATGGGCATGTTTTCCCGTTAGATGACGTTTTTCGGCCAATTTAAGGTTGCCAAGTCTGTAATCAACAAATTGCTTCAAATAAGTACGTACAAAAAGTCTGAGCAATAGGCAAAAATAGGCAACCCTGCAATCAAACTCTCATAATTTATATTAAAAACTTTCACAATTTATAGTCAATCAGAATTATTAGCCAATATGAAGACAATTTCGTGACATCATTAGGCCGACATGTGCAAAAAGTTTTAATTTTATTTTCGGGTTGGCGTAACCTTGTCTTCTATTATCCTTGGTCCCGTTCATCATTTGCAATTTTGTTTCTGAAACATTTTTTAAATTCCCTTTTGAAGTTGCATTCGTGTCCATACTTTAAACATTGTTTTTCTGACGTCTGTATACTTTTATACAGTCATTCTCATGTCCAAAAGAGCAAACAAGAACAACAATAGACAGTTGCAGCAGGGTTTCAAGTACATGAAACAACGTACCGCTGCCATTTTTATTTCCTCTCCCAACAACAAATATATGTGTTGCAAAAAAAAAATGCAAGTGTGGAACGGGGCTAAGCGTTGACGTCGCGCTATTTAGGTTTACTTCATACACTTTGTACATGAGAATTTTTGACAGCTGGTTTGCGCTCAACGCGCTTGTTTAGGTTTAGCTATTAGAAACAACAGATTTAGTTCTGTGTTTTTTGCCAATGTTTTTGTGCACCGTTTAGTTCATATACATATGTATTTTTTAGGTTAAAGTTAGCTTAAAAATTTTAGATCTTGATCCATTAATTCCGTCGAGTCTTCATCTATAAATTTTCAAATCAAACGTATATATACATATGTACGTTAATGCATTAGCTATACACAGAAATATTATATGCGTATGTAACATGAATGTGCGTGGGTATGCATGTTTTCATTTTGTGTTTTTTAGTTCTCTAAAGTAAATGTGTCACTGGTTATTTTTTAAGCTTTTGTTTTTTTTATTTTATGAAAAGAGCGATAGTATTAAGGCCCGTTCATTCTATGATGTTGCATTTCCAATTATTTTTTTTAGAATTGCTGAGTGCATTGCGTTAGTTTGGGTCAGTTTTTTTATATGTTCATATGTTTATATGTACATATGTATGTAGTATGTATGTACATACAATTTTTCTGTTGTTCGCTAGTGTTACATTCTCAGTTCCCGGTATGAATAGATATGACGTCAATTTTAAATAAAAAAAAAAAAATAACAAAAGAATGCAATAAAAATTTTCAAACAATAACGCAAGCAAACCAAACAATATGTTGCTTGCACTGCAACAACATGCAGTTTTTGCTCGCAAATAAAAAATACAGGATAGACTGGAATAAAGAATGAAATTTCATGTAAAGAAATACAACAAGTCTGTATGTAGTACATGCATTTATTTACATTTGTATGTGTATGTATGTATGTATGTGTGTCTGGAAAAGAAAAAAGCTTTTATTTAAGAGAAAATATAATACAGCTTACTTTTGAATGCTAAAGGCCTACAACAATAAAAAAATGAGAAAGAAGCCTGTAAATAAATTTACAAAAGACAAAAGTCAAAACAAGGCGAATAAAGGCCGATAACCTTTTGCTGACTAAGGCACATATACGGCGGTGGCGATGACAACGATTATTTAATGATGGGCTCCAAGGCAAGAAAATTATGTTTTGGTTATTTAAAGATGAGTTGTAAAAATGAAAAATAAATAAAAAATGTATGGCACATGATTATACATACATTATATATATGTACATATATGTATGTATTTTGCAAAAGTTTTGTGGCCTTGTATTATGATTCAGAAATCTTTGAGACCGTTGCAAAAATGTTGTTCTAAGAAAAAAAAAAAAATCAACAAGTTATGTTATTTTTGTAGTTCCTCATACGTAGAAGTAAATAAATAATGTAAATACATTTTTTAAAGATTTTAAGGTTTTAGTGTGGTTAATAAAACTAAGCTGTTATTGAAAATAGTCCCAATATAATAAAATTAACTTAAAAAAAGAAGCAGTAGAAAAAAGTTGGAAAAAACAAATAAAAACAAGAGTGCTATATGCGGCCATGCCGAATCTTATATACCCTTCATCATAGCAATGTTAAATTATTCTTTACTCTTTTTCCAATTTCACAATAATACATTGATACATAAAACATTGATTTTTCAAAAAATTTTATCGAAATGTTTTGTAAAAATTATATCGAAATTATTTTGTAAAAATTTTATCGAAATTGTTTTTGTTAAAATATCGAAAACTTTTTGTAAAAATTTTATTGAAAATTTTTTGTTAAAATTATATCAAAAACTTTTGGTAAAAATTTTATCGATAATGTCTGTAAAATTTTATCGATAATTTTTTGTAAAAATCTATCAAAAATTTATCAGAAATTTTTTTGTAGACTAAAGCACATTGGGGGGTCATATTGACCCAATGTACATATTGACTGCTCATGGTTCTTGGTGGTCACCCTGTGGGTGTATCGGTTACCTCTATTAGTATTGCTTGCTATAAGGCCTTTCATACAAATCAAAGTGGAACAACCCTACCAATCTCAAAAAACAAAGAAGATAGAGATAAAAAGCAGAACTACATTATCCACACCAGACGAATAACTTAAATCCCATTTAACATTTGTGGAACGAATTTTTTCCGAGGATAAAAAGTTTGGAGTTAGGACCTGAGAAGTATTGTAATCAAGAACTAGACTAGAAAAGCTAGTCTAATAAATAAAGAAGGTGTTAAATATCATATTAAACATCAAAGATAAATCTGCCAGGATTATTAGCTTCCACATTAAATTATTATGAAAATTATATTTAAACTAGCAGTGCCCGTCACTTCGTGAGCGTTCGTGCAATATTTTGTTCGATTTTACTTTGAAAGCAATCCATACCAAACACCCTTACTTTTTTAGTGCCGCCTTAAACTATGCTGCATATCGGTTAGTGCTTCAGTTATGATTTATGTATTTAATTTATAAAACAGCGCCATCTTTTGTGCTAAAAATTACAGTATACATATCCGGTTACTGCTTCAGTTATGGCTTATGTATTTACTTTACTACTAACTGCGTACTTTCACTGCTTTTTCTCCACTTTCTCTTGGAAATAAGATCTTTTTGCGGAAAAATGTATCCTATATTGGAATCAGAATACTAAGGTACCTCCTCACAAAATTTTGTTAAAATCCATCTAGTGGTTGTTACGTGATGCGAACAAAAAGAAAGAAGGACAGAAAGACAGACAGAAAATTAGTTACTATTTTATTATATGTATAGATTGTTAAGTCAGGCTTCAGTTTGTTCTATTATATTTAACTACTCAAAGGGGTTGAAAGAATATTTTTTACCAATTTTTTGGTAGGTTTTAAAGAAAAATGGAAAAAATTTATTTAAGACACTAACAGAATTCTTCAGCATTCTTCGTATCATCTATCAACTAGATAGATTATTGGAATAAAACAGAGTACCGAAAAAATGCTCACTCACTGCTCAACCATGTGTGAGTATGTACATTTTATTTTGTTTGCATGTGTCAGAGACTAGAAAATATATTGTGTTTGTTTATTTATAAGTGACATGCTTTATTTTTTTCTTTTCCATTTGATTCAAAAGTGAATAAATGAAAAAATATTTTGTTTTTCACGCAAATGCTCTTAAATGATAATTTACAATTTTGTTAATTCTTTCATAAATGAAAATATCATAGAAAAATGTTCGCGTTAAGCATTCGCATAAATGATACGCTCGTTCATATGTGATCGTAGGCACACATATGGATGTAGGGATCCAGAAAATGCATTACATTCTGCTAAATCTGGATGCCATGGGGGATCTATGCCTATTACCAGGGACTCCGTGATGAGAAAGAATGCCGGGACTTACCAGTCGATAGTCTGAAATCGCTAAAGTCAGAAGTAAAGTCTGTTGGTAGGTTGCACGAGACTCAATGAAAGTAAGGATGCCGGTAATTTTCAAGTCGGTTGCCTATAATCATTGAGAACGAAAAGGGACTATTAAGGAAACGGTCTGCTTCGATATCCCCTACATATTCCTCACAACATTCCATTTGAATGTAAATAAATAAATTATTATTTAAATGTGAATAAATAAAATTATTATTAACAACAAATATTTCTAACAAATAATAATTAAAAGTAAACAAAAGAAACAGAAGTTTTATGTCGGCTTGATGTTCTCTTACAAAGGACGTGAAGTCGTCTATGCCATTATTTTATTTCATTCAATAAAGTTTTTACTTTTTTACTCTTTCAGACTAAAACTAACTATGAATTTTTATTTTATTTATTATTTCGACATTACGAAATAAAATACACTTTTATTTTCACTTAAATATTTATTAGTCATATCACCTGTATCGCACATTTCTGATGTCAAGTTTGTTTTTTTTTTTCTTAAAATAAAAAAAGGAAAATTCCAACATTCCCAAATATGGCGCGTTAAAAAATATTTGCTATAAAAGTTTGTATATATGTATGTACGTATGTATGCATGTTTATATGTATGTCGTCCACTCCACAAATTACAAAGCAACTAAATGGTTAAAAGTAAAGTAACACCTCTCGAATCATACAATAACGTTTGTTAAAACTAAAACTTCTATGACTACGATTTTGTGTTTTCTAATTAGATACAAAACTTTACCAAACTACTAACAAGTCGACCGACCGACCGCCCGACCAACCAATTGACAGACTGACAAACAATAACAGCTACTATTATTGTTATTGTTGCGATTGCTGCTGTGCTGTTGCTGTTGCTTTTGCTTACTGACTGCCTCATTGCAAATCTAGGTCATGGATGAAAGAAAAAGCGTTGTAAAGTGGGTCATGAATATTGTTTCACTCACGTTCAAGTGTATTTCGAATTTTTGCTTATTTATACTTATATTTTTTGTTGTTTTTTTTGCTTGTTGATTTTTTTATTATTATTTTGCGTTTGCTAAAAACTTAATCTTTTATGCCGATTTGAGTTTTTTTGTGTGATTCAAATTATTATTTATAAATTTATAAAAAATAAAGACGTGTGCGTTCCGTTATTTGGCTGATTAAGCCAGACTGTTTAAATGCCACTTAAAACAAAATGTTGTCAAGTCCCTAAAAATGTTATAACACATTTGTCCAAATGTTTGTTGTAAATACTGTTAGTCGTTTAAAGTGATAAACAAATTTGTATTTGCTCCATATGTACATACATATGTAAGTAGGAGGATACGTCAACAGGTCATTATAAAACCACACAAGCAGCACTAAAAATTTGAAGCCAAGAAGGTTTCTGAAAATTAAAGTATTCACTCGATCAATCATCGCTCGATTAGTCGTACAATTTTAAGTCGATTAATTGTTGGAGTAAGAAAAATTGCAAATTTCGATTAAAAAATAACTTGAACAAATTATATCGGTTAAAAAACAATACCACGCACTACATGGATAGTGTTGACTGCTGTAATAGCAGGGACCCTAGTCAACACTCTCCATTTGCCTACTTTGGTCAAAATACTTCACAGAGTTGGAAATTGAGTTTCGACATTTTTTACTTAAACTCACAAACTTAAATTGGAAAAACTCCATCCTTAATAGTGTAATAGCAGGGACCCTAGTCAACCCTCCCCATGTGGTGGTATAGCATGCCACCTCTCCGTTTAGCCACTTTAACCAAAATATTTAGGAGAAGAAAATGTGATAACTGTCGTCCAATAAAAATAATATGATTTCTTTTTTCATTTATTTCAGTGGGGCTTAAAATTGCTTAAATATTATTATTTGCAAGAAAGTTGTTAAAAATACATATGTTTAAATTATTGAAAAATCCATATTTTACTAAGACGTGACGTCATATACATAATTAACTTCACACTTAAATTTGTTTTACTTAAGTCGTTACGTCAAAAACGTATATAACTGACATATTTAATTTCACACACATCCATTTTCCCCAAGGTTTCTGTTATCCGACTGGAAATTTACTAATTTCTTACTTTCATTGAGTTTCTTCTGTCACTAGCCTTTTACTCTCGACTGTAGTGATTTCAGACTGGCGACTGTTACATTTCGACATTCTTCCTCATCACTATGATCTATGGTAATTGCTAACATTTGCTTAAAAGGCTGTACCATTTTAAAAGCGGCTTGAAAATTTTGTCTTTACATCGAAAGCGCTCGCCAAACGTACCAAGACAACAAAAGGTATGACAACAGTATTTTATTTACTGGCGGAACAAATTCAATCAATTTAATACCGAACAAATCCAATCAATTTAATCTCCATAATATATGTCTGCCTGTGGTCCAAAGCCTTTATATTAGCCAATCTGAATATATACACAAAATGTGCTCTCCCGTCTTAAGCTGGATTCACCCATTTTTTTCCGACAATTTTTTTTATATGTAGTTTAATATTTCTCTCAGAGAGTGAGAGCAGTGATTTTGTTCAGGCAACTCTCAGCTTGATTGGTTTAATTTTTATTTTAGTCCGGACAAAATATAACTGCCACCACTTATAATTCTTTAAGAAAAGCCTAAATTGAGTTGCCACATCAAATAGTGTTTGCTGAGCATGCAGTTGGGCATTTGTTTTGTTTGTTTTGATTACCTGAAATTAAATAAAAACTAATATGTTTTAACATGTTTTAATAAACAAAACGTTGAATTAATAAAAAATATGTCATTTTTAACCGACTTCAAAAAAAGAAGGAGGTTATCAATTCGTCTGAATGTTGCTTTTTTATGTTTGTGCCCGCAGAACTCAGTCATTTCTGAACCGATTTTAAAAATTTTTTCTTTATTAGAAAGGAAATGCTTACAGATTGGTCCCATTTTAAAAGAAATTCATAAACATACGTGTTTTTTACGTGTATTATGAACCGTAAAGGACACCCTTTTAAAATTTAAAAAAACTGCATATCACTATAGCTGCCAATAACAGAAATTAATAAAAAAAATTAACTTAAAAATTAAAGGGTGTCCCCATATGTTACGTCAATTTAAATATATGAACCAGTTGAACCATTTTAGACAATCTCTTGAAAATTGAACAGTATGTCCAATATTTATAATCAGAAATTAAATATTTATAATTAGAAGTTAAAGGGTGTCCCAATAGTTGATGTAATTTGATGTATATTGCAAAACTTTTGAACCGTAACAGAGAGACGGTTAAAATTTACAAAGAACCTATAATTCTAAGTCCGTTATAACATCAAGTATATAATTTAAATTTGGAAACTAAAGGGTGTCCCCATAATTGATGTAATTTTACCTATCTAGCCCCATCTTTTGAACCGTTATAGACAAACACTTGAAAATTAGTCAGAATCTCCACTACTATGTCCCGTATAATAACTTCTATAAATATTTAAAATTATAAAGGATGTTTCAATAGTTGATGTAAATTGATACATATGGCCAAACTTTGGAGCCGTTTCAGACAGACATTTGAAATTTACAAAGAATCTGTCCTTTAAAATAAATATTTAATTTAAAATTGTACATTAAAGGGTGTCCCCTAGGTGATATTGTTTAACCTATATGGCCATATCTTTGGAACCGTTACTTTTTATTACTGTGTCAGTAATAATAAGTGTAAAGAAATAAAGGGTGTCCTCATATCTGATGTAATTTGTCGTAGATGGCTTTATCTGCTGAACCGTTATGGATAAACATTTGAATGTACAGAACGTATAAAACTATGTCCGTTAGAGCAACAAGTATAAAAGTATTTGATTTGGGTACTATTTCTTACAGATAACTTCCTTTTAAATTTTTTGTTGAGAATTGATGCATTTATATTTGTTTTGTAGTCGGTTTTTTTTTTGCAAGAATTATACACCAATTGATTTATAATCGTTGTTGTTTTGCTGCCATGTTGTAAAATTAATAAAAATTGTTTACTTATGTATTTCATATGGGAGCTTTGTTTGTGCGTACAAAATTTTCAAAATGAGTGAGTCGTGCTGCAAAAAACTCTCAGTAAAAAATTTTTGTCTCAACAAAAATTTTGCGCGGACAAAATGGGTGAATTCAGCTTTAGCCTTTTTCCATTTCACCTCGATTTTTATCTTGGCCAGATAATACTTGAGAGTCTGTGACCTAACACTAAAGCAGTTAACTGTTTGTAGGCATTCAAATTATATCCAAGCTCATTCTTGGTCTTACTGCAAACTTGTAGTGAAAAATTCTAGAGTTTTTGGTGGGAATCGCAACCCCGATCTGTTAGAATAGCACACTACCTACTAGTCCACCAGCCTTTAAACCTATTAAAACGATAACTCGTAAACTGAAAGTTACCGTAATAAAAATGGCTCCGAGCCGTTTGGCTTTCGTTTAATACCACGGAAGATTGGTCATATTTTTTTTCACTTTAAACTATTAAAAAATTCAATTACGTTGAGTAAAGACTTTAACTTGAATTAAGCTGTTATTTTACATTTATAAATTGGTATTTCTCCAGCAGATTAAAAGAAACAAGCAAACAAACGCACAAACATTACTCATTCAGTCATTTCTTTACTCATTTCAGGTGGGTGGGTGCTATAAAAATATTTGCTGGGCACCTTATTTTAATTTCCTAAATTTTAATAAAAAAAAAACTGAGTAAATACTTCAGTACCTATTATGCTTAAATTTTTAAATTCCGGCTGTTATTGAGTTCTGTTTTGTTGTATAGTGTTATCTTTTATTTTTACTGATTGTTAAAAATGTTTTATTAAATAATTGAAATAAAACTGTAAAAAATAAAAAATTAACACAAAAAATCAATGTCAAAAATAACGAAATGCAATAAATAATTTTGTGTCCAGGGTCAAAAACGTGATATTTTGTTTAACGTAATTCGTACATTAAAAAACAAAAAAAAAAAAAATAAAAAAAGTATAAAAACAATCTTACTATGAATTTAAAATCATTTTTGTTTCATTTTTTTCTGCATTATTTATTCATACCCAATTATGTAGTTAATTTAATAAACATTAACAGCTTTAATTTATTTAAGTACTTGTAGAATTTCGTATTGTTTTGAGAATAAATATAATATTTTTTTTATTTAAGCTCGAATTCGTATCTCCAATACACCATAGGTTGATTAGAAGTGTGCTAGTCTATTAGTCTGGGGGTTACAGGTTCGATTCCCGCCAGAGGCTCCGCCAGGAGCTTTGCAGTTTGTGTTGTAAAACTTAGTATCGTGTAGTTGTAAACATATTATATTTAACTAACCAAATATGATTCATATTTCAGCGAAATTTGGTTAGAACATGTCTAGCACTACCTCAAAAACCTTTATGCAGAGACTTGTGGATCCATATTATACCACGAAAAAGCTATTAACAACTTTATACTTCCTACACCATGTGTAACATGTCTTCTGTGCTAAAATTCATTTAAAACCTGTTTTTAAAGACAATGCCTAGAGATATACTATCTGGTTAATTCCGGCTGATTTTTATTCCATCAGTCCAAACAAACTTTTTTTTAATAACAAACTTTTTTCTTTAAGATCTTTTTTAAGTATTGCTCTTTCATAGTATTGGATTTTTACGAGCAATACGACGAAATTTTTGTTGTTTTTTTTTTTTATTCAGACATCTTCTGTTGCTTCCTATCTCTCTGTCTATTTGGCGAGAGGACAAGGAAAGCATGTGTTGTGCTTTCACGCCCTAATATTATGTAAAAATGAACGGGGAAGTTTTTAGTTTGGGAAGTTGTAAAAAGCAGTGTTTAAAAAGCTACTACTGCTAGTAAAATACACCAAAATGTTGGCTTTTCAGTGGCTAAAATTAAAATCAAAACACCGTAGCAAAGTAATGCTAGCAACATTAGGCTAATAGTCACATGAGAAGTACAAAACTATATAGAAATTTTTACACAAAAATTTGGTCTCTTAGCTCGTAGCAAATTTCTTATGAAAAAATATTAACCTTCAACTGAATATTCACATGTAGGCAGATTTGCGTAAATATGTATGGATGTGTATATAAAGAAAAATCAGCACAATAAGAAATACTGAAAATGGTTCAATTGATATCTTTATTGGTCTCACAATTTTTTCCAAACAATGCCTTTTATATACAAATTTTCAAAAAATATTTTAATTACAGAAATAGTTCTATTGTATAAATGTATTGTCTTAATAATTTGCCTGTTATAATGTTTTGAGGCAGTCGCTCTGTTTGTGCGGCTATTAGCACTTGGTTGTGCGGCTATTAGCACTTGCTCATGCGGTTAGTAGTCATATTGGCTTTTCTAACAGATTTGATGTTTTTTTAGCATAAATGTGAATCAAGGTATTGTTGTGTCAAGCTTGAAAGTTATGAGAAAAGAAAATGTTCCTTGTTTTTCTGTTCATAGTAAAATTGTGCTAAATATCTAAAATAAATTTTAATTTTTAAAAAACTATTTTGTTTCTTTACTTATTTGGCTGGGTTTAAGTTTATTTATAATAATTATGTACTTAAAAAAAACTTATATATATATATATCCGTCTTTTGTTTGTTTCAGGCTTGGCCCATGTGAATTACCAGATCATTGGACATCAACGTTATCTACGACTGCAACAAAATCATCAGCAAGTGCTGCCCAAACAGGAGCAAACTGTTCACCAAGCCCTTTTAATAATTCAACTAATTTTGCAACAATTACAACTCTACCGAAAGCAGCTAGAGCAACAACAACTAATCCTACATATAGTACGTCAAGCTCAACGAACACATTGTCAACAACAGGTTTTGGATCAACGACAAGTAACAATATTTGCAATCTGCCGCGTTCGTCACCAGCGGCAGCAACAGCTGCAGTAACGAAATCTAACACTGCCTCAACAGTGTTAGGACTGACACCGGTAGTCCCAACTTCAGTAGGTGTTGTTCCCCTCCCCACCACAATAGGTAGTGTTGGGGGCGTTGGAGGCGGTGGAGGGGCTGCTGTAACTTCATCTATTATTGCCAACCATAGAAACGAAACTGCAACAACGGATTCCATTAACACTGTGTCACCAACAGCAGCTGCAAATGTATTAGCCAGGTTTTCCGCTTTACAACAACAACAGCAGCAGCAGCAGCACCATCAATTACAGCAGCAACAAAACATATTTTTAAGCAACAACAATTCATTGTTTAGTAATAGCAACAATTTGTTGCCCTTACACTTGCAACATCATCAACAACAATATCCGTCATTGCATAAAGCTGCTACAACAGCTGCCGATATAGCTGCCGCTTTACAACGTTCTGCCAATATGAATGCGGTGGCATCACCGATCTCAGCCAATTCCACGACGTCGTCAATTAGAAAAATACGCAGGAAAAATGATTCAAAAGCTAATTTGGTAAGTATAATTTTTCTATTATTAAACTTTCATCATGGATGTAGAATGGTCGAGGGCGAATTCAGTTGCCAGGTGAAGGTAATGGCGAATTCATTAATTTGTCCGATTGCTAGAAACGTTAAACTTCATATATTAAAATTTTGATTTTTTATATATGTATTAGGTTTGACACATCGAGCAATAAGTCTAACTAATGAATTCGCCTGGTAAATGGATTCGCCTTTGGCAATATGTAGTTAGAAAATTCTTGTTCGAATTTGTTGTGTCGGACAAAGAATCGGTGCGTGCTATAATTTGAATTTTTTCGCTCAATTATCGTTTAATATTCAAAAATGAAAATGTAAAAATTGAATTGTCGTCCTACTGCACAATACATAAATGTCGTTTTTAGTATATTTGTTATATCAATAGCATTTATTATTACTTAAAACCCCATTGCGTGCGTCCATCACATATTTTTGTTACTAGGGAATTAGCAAAATATTATATTGGTTTCGATACTTAATTAAAAGGAATCTCCAAAAGTGGCACCGGTTAACGCACTATAACAAAACTTGAAATATAGATTTGATTTACTTATCGTCCTTGCTCCTTCATATAATCGTATATATTTTATTTATTTATTTTTATTTTTTTTATTTATTTTATTTATTTTGATTTATTTTCAATAACCTAGCCTCTTGGCCATAATCGGTTACAATATTCTGCTTACATATTATTAACAATTAACAAATATTGTAATAAATTTAAATAAAAGCTAAATTTAACAGTATAAAAATTAAAAAAAAAATAATTAATAATGAAATTATAAACAGAAAAATAAATAATAATGGGTGATTTTTTTGAGGTTAGGATTTTCATGCATTAGTATTTGACAGATCACGTGAGATTTCAGACATGGTGCCAAAGAGAAAGATGCTCAGTATGCTTTGACATTTCATCATGAATAGACTTACTAACGAGCAACGCTTGCAAATCATTGAATTTTATTACCAAAATCAGTGTTCGGTTCGAAATGTTCAAATGTGACAAATTTTGTTCAGCGATGAGGCTCATTTCTGGTTGAATGGCTACGTAAATAAGCAAAATTGCCGCATTTGGAGTGAAGAGCAACCAGAAGCCGTTCAAGAACTGCCCATGCATCCCGAAAAATGCACTGTTTGGTGTGGTTTGTACGCTGGTGGAATCATTGGACCGTATTTTTTCAAAGATGCTGTTGGACGCAACGTTACGGTGAATGGCGATCGCTATCGTTCGATGCTAACAAACTTTTTGTTGCCAAAAATGGAACAACTGAACTTGGTTGACATGTGGTTTCAACAAGATGGCCCAACATGCCACACAGCTCGCGATTCTATGGCCATTTTGAGGGAAAACTTCGGAGAACAATTCATCTCAAGAAATGGACCGGTAAGTTGGCCACCAAGATCATGCGATTTGACGCCTTTAGACTATTTTTTGTGGGGCTACGTCAAGTCTAAAGTCTACAGAAATAAGCCAGCAACTATTCCAGCTTTGGAAGACAACATTTCCGAAGAAATTCGGGCTATTCCGGCCGAAATGCTCGAAAAAGTTGCCCAAAATTGGACTTTCCGAATGGACCACCTAAGACGCAGACGCGGTCAACATTTAAATGAAATTATCTTCAAAAAGTAAATGTCATGGACCAATCTAACGTTTCAAATAAAGAACCGATGAGATTTTGCAAATTTTATGCGTTTTTTTTTAAAAAAAAGTTCTCAAGCTCTTAAAAAATCACTCGTTAGTAGAAATAAAAATAACGAAAATAATTATATTAAAAATGAGATCACAAAATTGCACAATAGAATTTAAACCCAAAAACTTTTTTACAAAGCACTACAAAATGATTATTCTCAAAACAAATTCTACAATAAAAAAAAAACAAAGAGATATAATAAGGCCATAGAAATAATCGAAATAGTAGCAAAGGTTACAGTGTTAATCTAAAATTAAGCAAAAATGAAGAAATAAAGAAAAAATATCCTACAAGGACAAAATTAACAATCTCAGTTCTCCATTCAGCATATGAAGTAAGTACATTCGTACTTGTAAAACATGTTGTAGGAATTGATATCAATATAAACTAACCATTACTTGAAAGTTCATGAAATAGTTTCCTCTTATAAGCATCAACAGAACAATCAAACATTCTCAAGCTTGTTGGTAAAACGTTGTAAGCTCGTGCCACTCTTACACAAAATGAACGCTCCATTATGGGAGTTAATCTAGGAATTTTCAATTGCCTATTTCTAGTCGATCTACAAAACTCAAAGAAATTAACCAAATACCTAGGTGTTTGTAACCTATATGTCCTATAAAAGTGCAACAAGATCCTAAACTTAATAAATTCATTTAACGAAAACCCGCAAAATTATAAAACATATGACGAAACATGCTGGTGTAATCTAAGAGATATATTTATATGTGAATCATAATTGTTTATTATCAAAAGTATAAATTTTAATTATGTTTTCAGCCTCAATCACAAATTAATAAGTGCAACAATGAAAAACGACGTCGGGAGTTGGAAAACAATTATATCGAGCAACTTTCAGAATTTTTGCAACTTAATAAACGGGGTGATATGACCTCAACGAAACCGGATAAGGCGGCTATATTAAATCAAGTTGTTAAAACGGTAAGTTATAAGAGTGATTCCTATGAAACGGAAATTATTAATACTGTTGAGCTTGGGGAACACCTGCATCTTTCAACTATAATATATAATAGCTGTGCCCGCCACGTCGTAGTCGCCTTGACCAAATTTTGTTGGATTTTGATTTGAAAGTAATCGCCACCAAATTTTAAGTCTCTTACTTTTATAGTGCTTTAGTTATGTATTTTCTATATATAGAGGTACCTATCCCTGGATAAAATTCTAAAATTTATATAAGATTCTTAAATTATTGTAGAGTTCTAAAAATAGTGTTTAAAATATCCCGCTGAGAAAATAAAAGGTGTGGTCAAGTTTGCAGTACCTGTGAATCGGTAAAATTGCGTACTTCCAAGGTATCAAGGAACATGCTCAGACAATTTTATTAAATTTCATCCAGTGGTTTTTACGTGATGCGAACACTTACAGAGAGACAGATGGACAGACAGACAAAAATTCTACAAAACTGCTGTTTTGTATTCCATTGGGATTATTAACTGAACTAGAAAAAAAATTTTCAAAAATTATTTCATGTATAGAAATGGTCCTGTTACAGTTTTATTATATGTATGTAGATGTATGAATTTTTATTGTTATTATTAATGTAGGAGGAATATCGAAGACCGCCGCTTTATTAATAGGTTCCTTTTCAACCCCTTTCCGCCCTCAATGATTATAAGCAACCTTTTTGTAATTTATGGGATTCTTACTTTCTCTGAACACCTGCTACCACCATATATTTATGGGTGATTTAATTTTCGCACTTCCACATTATATTATTAAGAAAACAAAAACTGACCCTTATAAAAATCTGAATTCATTAAAATTATGTTTGAAGATTTATATGGCTCAAATAGCTCCCCCATTTAAAATTTCAAGATCACATAATGACGCCGTGTCTCAAAGTCGGAATTTTCTTATACATCTACATCTTTCAATTTGTCCCTTTAAAAGTTCTTCATATTCCAACAGAATTTTCTACAATATCTTATAAATGCAATTCCTTTTGGCAAATCTGTCTTGGATTTTCAAATCAAATTGTGGCATTTCGCTTGATTACAAAACCGATGAGGTAAAAATAAGCCTCATCACTAAAAAGAACTTTCTTTGAAAATAAAGCGACTTGAGTGAGTAATTTGGATCTTGCATGCGTGAAATGTTGCGATCGACGATAGATAGGTGTGTCTAGTTCATCGGCCACACTAATACAAGCTTTCAATTATCTCATTCGAACAAGCTGGTTGAGCATGTCAAATACTGATCTAGTTTCTTTTAACTTCTGAACCAAATTCCAAATTTTGCGCTCAGAAGTAGAATCAAGTAGATTTGATTCTCCGAAATCGAATACATACGTTCGTTGCTCCATGAATAATGTTGTGTGAAGAATATCAGAATTGTAAACTTATATAAAAGTCACCCCTGTATTTAGCCACCCCCTTGCTTGTAATAAACTAAGCTCAACTTGAATTACCCTTTATATGTATTAAATTTGATTTTTTACCATTAAGTTAAGAATGAAATTTAATAAAAATGTTTTTATATTAACATATTAAATTATTGTATCTATATATGTATGTATTTGCTTTTGTAGTATCGTGATATTTGCGACAGAGGCCAAAGTCGAGACATTTCATCGTCATCCTCAGCGCCGTCATCGGCAGGAACAACAACATCTCCACCAAATACAACGACATCTTTATCAATAGCAACCTCGGCAAATAGTGCGATCATCAATAATAACAGTAAGAATAACCAAAAGACCTCAACACGTTGCAGTCGCTGTGCCACTGATAATTGTTCAATACATCCGGTACAACAAGGTGAAGTGTCATCCACAGAGCCACCACTACCGGAGCCATCGCTGCTTAACGGACAAGTGCCTGAAATTTCGGCATATTTTGAAGCTTTAGAACATTATATCTCCTCAGTGGGTTGGGTTCTGCTGCAGGTCAATTCAGCAGGCATTATTGAATCGTGTACACAAAATATACGAGAACTGATTGGTTACGAGAAACAAGAGTTATATCGTCAACCATTGTATATGTACCTTTATCCAGGAGATCATGCCAAATTAGACCCTATTATTAGTAATATGTCCACATCATCATCATTGAGTAGTGGAAATGTCGGTGGCGGGAACGGTAGTGGCAGTGGAGGTGGCAATGGTGGCATTCATGATGTTAATCCGGCATGGAGTATTGGCGGTGATACGGAGGATCATAATAGTAATTGTAGTAAACAGGAACGTAGTAATTCGACCAAAGTTCGAATGCTAGTCAAAGATATGCGTTCAGCAACGCAAACCTCAGGTTCTTCAACAACCACAAACAATGAAAATAGTAACTCAATGGACCAATCACCGAAATATGAAGAAGTTGTTTTAATGGCCGCACCGGTTAAAGGTATGTGTAAGAAGCAACGGCTGTGGTATATCATTTTTTGTTTTAATTATTGGTTATTCTTTTAGATGATAGCGATTCCTCCTCAGTTTTGTGTCTCATAACACGGCCTGAAGATGAATCACCTCTGGAAATGAACATTCAGCAGCATGTTCAACATCCCACCATCGAACAAGTAACTTTTAAACTAGATATTCATGGCAAAATTATTACTTTAGATGCCACAACCTTAAGGGAACCTTTCAAAATGCATTTATCGCAATGGTCGGGTCGATTGCTGCAAGACTTGTGTCATCCTCAGGATTTGTCCGCTTTAAAGACACACTTACGTGACATACAGGATTCCACCGGCGGCCTTAATGCTATAAATGCCTCGCAGTCCCCAGGAAGTGGAGTTGGCATTAATCCCCCTATATCTAATGTTACTTCAAAACCATTTCGATTACGATTAGGAACACCGGATGTCTACGTGCACGTGAAAGCGAATTCAAGACTGTTTATTAATAACACGCCTGGAGAAAGTGACTTTATAATGTCAGTCCAAACTTTGTTAAATACGGAAAATGATATGAATAGTAATAACACCGGGATGATGTCGGGAAATAGTGGACTGCTTAGCACCGGTATGACCGCAATGTCACCTGGATCTTCTTTGGTATCTTCGTTAGTTTCAAATTTATCTATGGACTCGTTTGTTAACAACAACTCTGTTTCCTCACCTCTTGTTAATGTCTCAGGTTTAGGGGGATTGGTTGGTGGAGGTGGCATGCCTCCTCATACAACTCAGACAACGAATGTAGGTGGTCCTCTTATGACATCTGCAGTTATTAATGGCGCAGGAAGCGTTGGTAATGGTACTGTTGCGACAGGCCCGGTATCTGTTAACAATAGCTCTGTTATGGGTTCTCAACGAACCGGTTACACAACTGCAACAACATCGGGAGTTGCTACAAATAATTCTGCATTAGTTAATTCTTTTACAGCTTCTCCTGCCGGCCATGAAGGTCCTTCCTTTTATAGTAATGAGTTTGATTTAGACTTGCCACATTCCTCATTTGAAATTGATCCATCAGTCTCGGCATGGAATGATTCGAGACCAAATTCCCGTGCTTCTGTGACTACGCCTGTAAGTACACCAAGACCTCCCTCGGCAGGACATGGCTTCAGTCCTGCAGTGTGTCCTTCCCCATCAACCCCCTATCAGCTGTCTTCGCATTCAGCAGCTAGTTTGCCGTCTCCTCAGTCGAATGCAAGTCAGTCAGGGGCGGCAGTAGGTGGTGGTCCTGGATCATTCGGTTTTGGTTTTCCGCCATTCGATAATAGTGAAAAAATGGATAAGGATAATTTGAATAACAACAACAGTAGTAGTAGTAACAACAATATGTCTAGTGGCAGTGGTGTAAATATCACCGGCAACTTATCCAATGGTGTTAATCAATTATTGTTGGGAAGTAGTAGTGCAGCATCTGTATTAGCAACAAGTCCTCAGCAACAAAATCAAGCGCAACAACATAACATAAAACCACCCACTGAATCGGAGAGATTACGGCATCTTCTCACAAACAAAACTCATTCTTCGGCCGCAGCTACTTTACATGGGTCGGATGGTGAGGATATTAAAGTACGTAAATTAACATAAGTTATCGTCTAGTATCGAATTATTACCGTAAATTATTTTATAGTTTTATAAGCAGGAAGAGGACAAAGAAAGTTTACAGGCCAATGTCCCCGGATTGTTCAAAATGGGGCAAGGCACTGTTGGTCCCGCAGGAATAGGAACTTCTCGTATGTTTGGAATGCATAAGTCCACAAACTCCAATAATCCCATGTTGTTATCGGTCAGTCGATTAATTATTTACTATAAGTCTAAATCTATGATAATTCTTATTTTAGTTACTTAAATCGGAAGATGATGAAAAGGGAGGTTCGATGGGACGTTCCGGTGATATGGCTCGCGTTAAAGATGAACATCATGGATCTCATGGAAGTGCACACAGTAATCCGAACAATTTATCACATGAAGATTTAAGACGAATCCTTAAACATCAAGGTGATCCTGCAATGACACGCAAACGTTCTTTAAATGATCCTGATGATGGTCTCTCAGCTAAAAGAAGCGATGACCGCCCTTCAAAATTATGTGAAACCAATAAGATGTTAGCACGTCTTTTAAGAAATCCTCCAAAGAATATTACAATGAATATACAAACGGGTATTAAGATAATTCCTGATAAAGTACCAGCTGCTGTAGGTCGTGTTTCCTCGACTCTTAGTGGTCTTAGTAATGCGTCTTCCTGCAGTAGTAGTGCCAGTGGTGGAATGACATCAACGTCAAACAAAAGTTCAACTGTAACAACAATGGCGGGGTCTGGAACCTCGGCCGCTCCTGGTCGAGGAAGAGGACAACATAAGCAAACACTACAGCAGCTACAACAGCCTTCTGATGTCTACCTCACTCAACAGCAACAAGGTTTGGATACTTTACCAGGTGGAAACAATTTGCAACGGCCACCCCAGACGCACCAGCAAGGTCATGGACAAATGGAATTTTCTTCATCCTCCTCCTCTTCATCTACGGCGGACCATCCCTTCGCTACACCTCCTTTAAATACAACAGCTCCCTCAACAACAGCTACCTCAATTTCTAGTGCAACAATTGGTACCTCTATAGCTTGCTTGGGTGATGGCGATTCCGAACTTTCCAAGATACTTGATAGTGTTATGGACTATGTTACCGATGACCAACCATTTACACCCACTACCCCTACCGGCTTAACGCCGCAACAAATAAATGAACGTTTGGCCATAAGCGAAATACAAAAATCGCTCATGGTAGAAACTTCTTCATTTAGAAACGGTCCTAATATCATGATTGGTAATCAAACTGCCCAACAAATGTTGCAACAACAAATGCAGCAACATCAACAGCATTCCCAGTTACAACCACCTGCGTACCCGGGCAGTATGATGACGGGAGCTGGTTCAAATTCCAGCATTATGACACCTCAGCAAATCCAGCAACAACAAATTCAAATGATGCGTATGCAGCAAACGTTGGAAATCATAAGAGCCAATCAAAATTTTCAGAGACCACCGCCCAATTATCCGGCACGTGGTAGGGCACCTCCTATGAATGCTGTTGCCACCCCTGGAGGTGGTGTAATCTCAGCAACGCATCGTTACCGGAATTTAGCTCAGCAACAAATTGTCCAACAACAAAAAGAACGCTTGTTGCAGCAACAGCAGAAACAACACATGTTAGTGCCAGAAAATGCAACTGCTCGCAATGACCAGTTATGTAAGTTTTTCAATATCTAATCGTTTTTGAAAGAATAAATTTATAAATTTTTAAATTCAATCAGGCTTAAATCCCAACATCGGTACCTTGCTCAATACAGTCGCTCCGAATGTTACATTATCACGCACAAATATGCCACCTGACTCACAATTAAGCCCTAACTTTGCCCAAAATATGCTGCCACAACAATTAAGTCCAGGCCAGAGAAATGCATCCTTTAGTCCCCAATCTAATCCAGGTGAATGCAAATATTTTTATTTTCCCAACCTTAATTTCATTAAAACAATACAACAACAATACAAAAAACTAGGCTACGGACAGCAATATTCCCAAAGTGGACAAAGGCTATCACCTCAACAACAGCAACAATTATCGCAGCAAGCAACAGCTCAACAACAGCAACAACAAATTGCATTTCAAGGCGGTAATACACCCCAACTGTCACCAAGACAACCTCATTTCGGCAACCAAGGATCTAACACAACCGGAAATGCTGGCATACCGTCACCAAATATAACACCGAATGCGTCACCTCAACAATGGCCAACACAAGCACCAGGAAATCCCCAACAAAGAAGTCATTCACTACAACAACATAATCCTATGTTAAGTGCCCAACTGCAGGTAAGTTAATATTTCATCTTTATAAGAAAACGGCGGATAAGTAATATCTTAAAACACACTTCTTTTTTCCTCATAAGGGTGTAAGTCCTTACAATAGCCGGCAGTACCAGCAACAACGAGGACGAAGCTTAAATTCCCCTAGCGGAGGTGTTCCACCTGGTCCAGGAGTTCAGTCAGTCTCTCAAGGTGCAGCAGCTGCCAGTCTGCAACGCCAAAACTCATTTCAGACAAATGATAGTGGAGGTTTTGTTTCCACCACACAAAATTCACCCTCGCCGCAGTCCCCTTATGGAGCGAGCAATGTTTTTCAGCAAAGTCAACAACAGCAAATTCAACGTATGCAACGACAAACTAGTATACCGCAAGCATCGCAACACCTACCAGGTAAAATATTATTCATTTATACTATAGTTTTTAAAGAAATACTGCGGCAATAAACACTAAAAACAAAGAAAGAAATGAAAGGTATTTTGCCTATTTGAACAAAAAGTATTACGTTTAAATATGCAATGAAATTGAAGAACTTAGATTTTACAAAAATTAATTTTTCGAACAGATCAAAAATCTATACTCTCTCTCATAAGAGTATTTCTTACAATCTATAATTATCAAAATCTAAAGATATATGTATATCAATTAATAATGCTATAGATTTGTAAACTTAAGCCGACAGAAGAGGAAAATATATTTTATCTTAAATACTTTTTATTATATTTAAAAATGAAAAATTTCAATTCTAATTAATATTGAATCGAATAAAATATAGGATCTCCTCGTTCATTTGCTACAAATCACAGTCACAGTCACACTCACAATAATAACAGTCATCAGCAACAACATCTTCAACATCAGCATTCAAATCATCTTCATCAAAACAATGGCTGTGGTGGTAGTCATGATAAATCTGCTGTATCCGCTTTGAATGTTGTTGGCGGAACTGGGCCACTTGCCAATAGAAACGGTTTCACTACGCCTTCTAGTAACATGATATTTACCAGTTTACACCAATCTTCCAATCATTTAACGACATCTACATCCTCACAACAACAATCATCGTTGTCATTATCATCAACAACAAATGATTTTTATGGTCGCATCATGCAGACCGGTAAGCGGAGATTCAAAACAAAAAGAATGAAATATTTACAAAATGAAAGATATACAAATATATAAGTTTTTTTTAGCGTATATATTAACCATTCAAAAGTGTGTTTGGTGGGCCATATTAAATATTTTCGAAATAATTAAACCATTTCTCATTAGCAAATCAGATTGACACAAATAAGCAGCCAAGTTAAATCCGAATTTTATCTCAGAATAATTTTACCTAGTGATCTTCTAGTTCACAAAATGAATAATTGTCCCAATTAATAATTCACTTTTTTCGATCGGAGTAGTAAGCTGTTTTAAAGCCATCATCTCTTATATATAGTTGATAGCGGCTTCGTTTATCAATATGTTTTCATGTTTGAAACTCTCTCTCATAACTTAGGGTTGGTTTATTTGTTTAAAACAAAACGATCTTTAGAGCTATTTTTTAATAGTTGTTTATATTTATAACTAAAATTATTAAACTGAATATGTGATATTTTTTTATTCAAGGTAATGAATTGTAAATAAGGATCTTGTAAGTTTTCGACGATGTTATAATTTTCTTGTATAGAGATAAGTTGTAACGGGCGGCGACTCAAAAGCAATGTAATAATGTTAATGAACTCTTATTTTTGCAAAAGTCATTGTGCTTTGATATCTATGTATGTATGTTGTAGACAGACAGAGAACAAAGTAGAACTGGCGATGTTTGGATATTACTGTTCTGTACTTAAATATTTATTTCAGATATTCCTTGCTATTTATTTTCAATATAAGATTAAACATACTTGAGCGCCGAATGCTTACATTTATTATAAACCATATTATCTGCATATAAAAACGCCAGATTTTAGTTAAGCGTCACTACTTACATAGGTTATCCACAATCTAAAAAGTTGGAATGTACTATAAATTCTTTAAAAATTTTCCAAAAGGTCCTAAGATTTGCTGCATTGAAACTTGTTTCTTCATTCCAACTGATTCGCCATTATGAAATTGGTGTTTTATTTTCGAAAATGTTCATTCTTATTGTGATTGTTGTTTTAAAAACTTTTCGTTTCTTAAAAAAAAAACTAAATACATTTGAAAAACAACGTAAATAACAAAAAGTAATTTAAAATATATTTGATACCAATTTGTTTTAAACTGTAAGAGGCAATAACAGTCATAATAAGATTGATTTTAATACTGGTATGTAAAGTACTCTAGGTTTTGATTATTTTCAACTATTGTTTTTGTTTGTCACCCTTCACCTTCCAAAGTCCAAATATTAATACTTACATTTATACACTAAATATAAAATAAATAAATATTTATATATTTTTATTAGCAATGAAATCAAGAAAGATCCCAAAATTTTATGTAAAACGGATTGGTATCGCATGAACCCTGATGTATTCAAAAATTCAAAAAAATCTTCTTGTAATTATTAGTTAAGGTTCGATAAAAAAAAACAATACGTGCAAGTCCGATAAATATAGAAATGAAACAAACTAAGTCCCGTTGCTGGCCCTGGTTAAAGTTAAATGAAACTATTACTCATACTTCTGGTTTGGTATCGCATCTTGATGTAGGAGTTCGTTCAAAATTAAAATATAAATCTCTTTCAATAGTAATATCAAGTAAAACCACGTTTTTTATTTCCTTAAAACAAATTAACTCAAATTTAGCGTCAAAATTTATGATATTTCTCATAAATTAGATTTCTAAAATTTTATTTTCTTTTTCACGGCCATAAATGAACAAAAAAATGCTCTGCCTACGATCACACAAGAATGTGTGCATACACACATCATTTACAACATTTTTCTACGATCTTTTCAGTTATAAAAAATTAAAAAAAAAAATGTAAATTCTCTTATATGAGCACTTTCGTGAAAAACTTCATTTTTTCTCATTTATTAACTTTTGAAAAAAATAAATCATCGTACTCATAAATGAACAAAAACAAAATGTTATGAATTCTCTCACACATTTATGAAATGAAGTAGAACAAAACTAAAAAGTACATACTCACAGATGATTGAGCAGTGAGTGAGCATTTCGGTACTTTGATTTATATACACGAATGTAAAATGTCCTAAAGAAGAGCAGAAGGTCATTTACAACTGCTTAAGCAGTAAATATAATTATGATAATAAATTATATATTTTAATTTAGTTAAAAGTTGAGTGGTGATTACTTGATACACATACCTACATACATACTTATGACTCTGTACAGTTCAGAGTATCATTTGAAGTTTCCATGTTTCATATTCGTAAAAAAGGCGTTATTGGTGTGTTATTCGTATATAATATTTTATGCTAATTTTGTCCCCTCCTATATTGCACTGTTATTCTAATTTACAAACCAAATAGATTGCAATAAGCACTTACATATGTATTTAGTTATATGCAGATATTGTAAAATAATTATTATTTATCTTATATTATGTACATGTTAACAAAAAAAAAAAAATACTTATTACTGTTGTGATGGTTCCCTTACCAAAATATATAAATTTAAAACTTCCTTAAATGTAAATAATACCATCTTAAATACATATAAACAAATATTTAAACGTTAAAACTTTTTAAGATCACCACTGTCTGTTATTAATATCCAATACATTTTTTTTAATATGTTGCATAATTTGAATATTTTTAGCTGGTAATCCCGCCTCATCTGATTATGTAAAGCAAGAACTTCGAGCTGTTGTTAGTGGCCGCGCAGCGGCAGCGGCTAATTCGGGTGGAAGTGGCGGAAACGTTAATGTTACTGGGGGTGGTGGCATAGCCAGCGGCTTACGAGTTTCAACTCCTCAAAGCCCGCTTGGACCTCAAACATCTCAGGGACCAATGTTAGGTACACAGCAGCAACAACCACAAACATCAGTTAGCAGCGGTAGCAGTTCCAATAATTCGACAGTGGGAAACAATACTGGAAATAGTAGTGGAGTTGGCAATATTAATAGCGGGTTGCTCAATACGCCACCAGATCCCACAATGGGTTTTGGTTTTGATGCACGTAAGTAAAAAATATGACGTGATGTTAAAGTCTGAAAACTACAATATGTGTCAAACTGGACAAAACTTAATAAACAGTAAATTTGCACAAAAGTGTATTCTTAGTGTCATATATATCTATAGATAAATATATATTTCAAATCGGGGTGCTATTATTTTGTAAATTGTAATTTTTAAATATTTTTAAATTGGTTTAAACAAGATACAATTGAGAATTGTTTTCGAATAGGGTCCTGTTAGATGAAGACCCCTCACTTAATAAAGTTTAGAACTGTATCGGTTATATTCAGAAAATATTTAATTTCTTTTTATTTTTACTCCTATAAACTTAAAATTTGTGCAAGAAAATTTACTCTATGTAAGTCTCCAATTAATTGATAACTTGCGCATAATTTTTAATAGTTCGCCAATTTTTTTTCTCAGTATATATTAGTAATATATATATTTTTTTTACATTAAAAACCAATTGTTTGTTTAATTTTTTTTGGAAAAAGGCCATAATATTTTCCAACCAATCAACGTGGTGGTTCCAATAAAATAAAACAAAACTATTCGTTTCAATATGCAAATATATATTTTATACTTCAGTAGTCACGCCCTGAATATGCTTTGCAAAAGAAATTAATTGGATGTAATCCAATTCGTAACTTAAACTGTCACATTGAAAAAAGTGTTTTAGAAATCCCAAAAATGTTTTTTTTTTTTTCAAAACAAAAAAAAATTATTTATAACATTTCTACAATAAAACGGTGCGTACTAAGAAAAGTGGACAAAAAACAGAACTCTTGCAAAAGAACTCCAGAAAGGTTGTTAAGCTATTGCATCTAACGAAAGGAGAAGGCAAACCTATAAGAAAACCAAATATACAGCAAGTCTTCCAAAAAAGTATATTTTTATGTTTTTAGTATAGATGTTATCAGCTGTTTCTTGCTCTTACCCCCCGTCTGCATTAGATTTAAAATCATAAAAATTAACACTATCATCATGTTAGTGTTAAAGGTGTGTTTACATTGAGTGTACAAGTCATATGTACTGTCAAAATTGCTATCCATATGGAATTTCATGTGTATGTCAAAATCAGTGTTTTACATATGGTTTATAATTTTTGTGTTCAAACGTACACATGTTACGTACATATGACATAACCTCCTGTTGTTGAAAACAAAAATCAAATCTTTAAAACAGCTGGTCTTCAAAGTGTGGTACAGATGGATTATTTTTTTAAATTATTAGGCTATATAATAAAACTAATAATAGCTTTATTGGGAATTGCTGTAATAAGTTATTAGGCAATTTTGCATATTTTTGCCGCCATTTTATTTTGTAAGAAACCCGCTAGTGATGTCAACTATGCAAAGAACTGCCGTTTTGTGTTATCATTTGGGAGCTTCTACAACAGTACAGAAACCAATTTATAAGAAAGAAATTATATCAAAACAAAAAATAATTGTAATAAATAATACAATAAGTAATAATTTTGATGATGTTAATGTCAATTTATTTTCACTCTTTTTTTACTTGGAATAAAATATTTTTATCCTAATTCTTATGACAATAGAAAATAATTAAATTTCTTTAAAATAATTGAACCGTTGCTTTTGAAAATGAGAGAAATCCATTTTATTATATTTAATGATTTGCATTTGAATGGCGTTAAAAAATTCACAAGCCGTGATAGACTTATTTAATATATTTTTTGTGGTCTTATTGCACGTAAGTTTAATATGCAATGCGCCAATGTAGTTGTCTCATTTTCAAAGGTAATTTTTTGATGAAAATGTTGATTTTCTTTTACTGGAATGTAATTATAATACCAAAAATATTGAATAGTTTATTTACTTATATATTTTATTTCAATATCATTTCATTCTTCTTTGGTGCAGTAAAACAAAAACAAAAAAAAAAATAAAATTATATTTGATTTTAAAGTAAAAGGTGAAAAAAGAAAGAAAGAAATTACAATACTTATATTTCTTAGGTTACATGCGAAAAATTTTCACCATAGTTGCAGTATGATTGCTAAATTCCAATAATGCTTCTTAATTTATTGCAATATAAAAAATAGTACTATTCAACATGGATTAACAACATAAAATTATGTTAATTTTTGAGATTTTAAGATTCAGGTTTTATTCATTTTATTTTCACAAAACGGAGTTCTCTCATTTTCAAAAGCAACGGCCCAATTAAGTAATTTGTAGCAGTTTCGATACCCACAATACCTTAATAGTATTTTTTTTTTTTGTCCTGCGGTCCAAAGTTGTTAATTAGCTAATATTACAGTTTACACAGTTTGCTTACCGTCTTAAAAAAGAATTTAAAAAAATGCACTATAGTAAAGTAAATTTTTAATTTAATTCAGTCTTTCTTAGTACCGGTACCTTGCCTTTTATCACTATACATATATGTAATTGTGTTCTCAGTTTCTATTAAAATTGCATCATTCGTATAAAAATGACCTGACCCTAGTTTTGAAAACAGACATATTCCATTGGACTCACAAAAAATAAAGTTCTATCTATGTTTTAAATATCATTAAATTTGATTTAGCCGTGATTGACGTACAGATATTCAAACTTGTAAATAGATATACATATAATATATATACTTATTTATATTAGATTACATAACTTTATTATAAATATTATCTATGAGGTATCGATATAAATCTGCGAACATTAAATTACTAACAAAAGTTATAATAAAGATATTGGTTAATTTTTAACTCGTTAAATTCATGATAAAAATGTATGAGCGGAATTTTTGAAAATAAAAGTGAACATCACTGAAAACAGCTGTTGTCATATAGTTTTACACATCAAATAGAGCGTGCTCTAAATAAAAAACTAACACATGTTATTGCACATAGGAAAATAACATATGTTATGTTTCAAGAGGTTTACACTATATGTAGAGTTTTACATATGGAAAATTTGACATTCCATATGACTTGTACACTCAATCTAAACACACCTTAAGTGTAGAATGCTTACGTTAATGTTTTTTTGCACCTCTTAACAGGGTTGTTAAAATATTTGTTATAAAATCTATTTTATAACATGACAATGTTGTTGTTGTTGTATTTTAGTTTTACATTTTTATTTTTCAATCCGCGCCATATGTTGCTCAGCTGTTCTACTACTATCTGATGTGCAATAAGCATTCAAACAACATTGTCGGAAAACATAAATTTATATTTTATTGTAATTGATAGCTAGTGAAGACGGCCTGGCCTCTTAAGTATGTTTTCACAGTATATGGTAGACCTTGGTGTATTAAATAATTGTTAAATTGTATTTCCACTTATGGTCCTATGAAATAAATAAAAAAATATTTGTTGTTTTTATAAAGGAGTATATATAAGTTTGTCATTCCATGTGTAATTTCTACAATATTCATTTCCGACCCGATTGCAACCCGAACACAATGGGACATTGTCCGGGGTTGTCGGGTTGAAATCAACTTTGCGAAGGCACCATAAGAGATGCAGAAAATTTAAGCCCACCGATCTGCCAGGCATAGTTTCTAAAATTTCACTAATGGAATTCAGCAACATTATTCCCTTCCATTTGAGGCTGTGGGCAAAAAACCACGCCTACCTATATTTTTTAGGTGTAATGATTTTCCTTTTTATTAAATAAATATTAGATCACAACCAGTAGATCCTTTCAAAAATAAATTTTTTTTTTTGCTTTTGTCTGAACATTCTTGCGCATTTTAGATTGTAAGAAGGTCCTACTTAAAAAAAAATTAAATAAAATTTACAAATAATTTAAATTATTCTTTCTTAGAGAGAACAAAATGAACTTAAGCTTGACTATAAATTTTATATGCATTTACAAAAAACTTTTCCCAAAAATTTTTACAAAAAAATTTTCAAAAAAACTTTTCCGAAAAATTTTTACAAAAAAAATTTTCAAATAATTTTAACCAAATATTCTCAAATAAATTTTACAAAAATTTTAAAAAACACTTACTAAAAATTTTCTAAATATAGTCCTAATTTTTTTTTTTAATTTTACATATATATTCCAAAAAGAATTTTCAAAATATTTTGAATAAAATTTTTACAAAAAATTTTCAATTAAACATTTTTCAATAAAATTTTTACAAGGATTTTCTATAAAATTTTTCAAAAGTTGTTTAATAAAATTTTTACAAAATAGTTTTAATAAAATTTTTACAAAAAATTTCAATAAAATTTTTACAAAAAATTTCAATAAAATTTTTACAAAAAATTTCAATAAAATTTTTACAAAAAATTTCAATAAAATTTTTACAAAAATATTTTCTATAAAATTTAAAAAAAAATGTTCTGTAAATTTTTTTAAAAAATTACAAAAATTTTTTAGAAAAAAAATTTTTCAAAAATTATTACAAAAAAGATGAAAACAATTTTACAAAAAATATTTTAAAACAATTTAAAAACAAAAAGTTGTCCAAACAAATTTTTCCATAGTTAGGCATTTTGGTGACGATATATACCGTATAGGAAATATTGCTAATTAGAGAAGAAAAAAGCGCAGTTCTTTTTTTAATGCGTTTGTCTCTTAAATTAAATCAATTTGGACCTATGTCTGCAAAAATAACATCACCATGGTGAAGGGTATAAAAGATTCGGCACGGCCGAATATAGCACTCTTGCTTGTTTTAACAAATTATGCTTGTAATATTTCGACCAACTTTGTTGGTCATTTTCAGGGAAAATTATGAGTATTTTTAACAGGATTGTTCGTAACAGAAAAGAATAAAACAGTAAAATATTGCCACATTCACATTTTTTATTGACCAAAAACATATCAGCTTACGATACGGAAATCAAAGGCTATTTCTGCTTAACGCTGCGTTTTCATTATCATTGCAGTTGATAATGGTTTTATTTCTCTTTCTTCTCAGTGTAAGCCACACACAGCAATGAAAAAATCATGTTAATCAAAAGATAAGCGTGGTGATGAGCTGTTGCGAACTTTTAATATAAAACTAATTAAAGACGAGCTGCTTGACAAGCCAGACAACATTTTATGTTTGGACAACCTATGTGGATTGATTGTGGGAATATTTATATGTTGTTACAACCGCTTGATGCTCGTTTGCGCGTATTTAAAAAATATGTACTGATTTTTTGAGCGCCGTATTGAAGTTTGCATCATTGGATCATTTGGATTAAAAGTTTCTTAAATCGTTGACTTTGTAAGAAAATAAATCAGAAGATGAAAAATTATTCTTAGCAGAATTTCTATATTGGACGAGTAGTTTTTGTGTAGTGAATGTGTAAAGAACAAAAATATTAAGAGACTTTTGAAGATATACATATGTACAATTAACTAATAATATTCGTGATAAATAAATAATAATTTTTTTTTTTTATTTTAAATCGTTTTAGAGGATTTTTTTGGTAGCAGCTCTACAAGGTGACCCTAAAATGTTTTCTTATCCTAATGTGTCAACCCATAATGCCGACAACGCTGACGAGCATACATACATACGATGATCCTGATACAATGCATTCATATACAACATAAATACAGACAGACGTCTACGATATACTTTTGTATATATATCGTATATGTATGTTTGTATTATTCAACATACTACGTAACATAAAGGTGCAATAGTCCGTTTTCTAATTTTTATTTATATAAATTACTGAAAAACAATATACATACACATACATCCATACTCACTTACACACAAAATACAGACAACATACACAGCGTTAGCATTTAAAAAAAATTAGTCAAATAAATTAATAAAAGGCAAAAAATATTACGTAATTTAGTACACTTTTGCCTTTAAATATAAAAAGAAAAATTACGAGAAAAAAAAATAATAAAACAATTTACTGCATTTTTTGACTAAAAGTAAGAGTTAAAATTTAAAAATAAACAACACAAAAAAATTATTTAAAAAATAGTTAAAATTTTATTTAAATTATTAACATTTCATACTCTTAACTTACGTTAACGTTAAATTGAAAAATAATATATTGCACTGTAGGGTTTATTAAAAAAAACAGAAGAAAAAAAAAACAAAAATTAAACTATAATTTTTTTTCTAATTATTTTTTACAAAAATAATTAAAAAATATACAAAAAAAAAGTTATATTAAAATACTTTTGTAATACTAAAAACTTTTAATATTAAAATTATTATAAATATACAGATTATATTTATATACTTACATCTAGAATAATTAAGGGACTAACAGAATAAAGCAACACCTTTTCACCTTTTTGCGCCCCCTAATTTTCACAGATTCTCTCTTGCTCTTTTTAAACACTAATTGAATATGTTATATATATTTACTTTATATAAATGTTATTATGTATTTAATTCTTAAATTAGCAAATTTATTATTAAAGCAAAGTCATGCGAAAGAAGTTAAATAAAAATATAAACATGATGATATAAAATTTATTTAAAATTAAGTTACACTTCAAGTTTATATACGAATATACATATAGATATATATACACACACATACATACATACATACATACTTAAATATTAGAAAAACAAAAAGAAAAACGCAAAGTTGTATTAAGAGACATCATTTTTTTACATACTTTTATTACACACTACTGTATACCAAACAATTAAAACATATTTACATACATAAGTAATGAAAAGTATAGTGTTTAAATTCATGAACTGTTTTTATCGACGTTATTGCAAATAATTTCACTATTTTGTTGTTATTTCATACTACAAGCGTATTCCTAGAATTCTCTTTTCTTTGATTTTTATATTAAAACAAAATAAAAAAAATAATCTGATTTCCTTTTTATTTGAAAAATAATGTTACAAATTAAAAAAGCAGAGCTTGTCTTTATTTACATACACACGTTATATTTTTTATTTAAGAATTTGCCTTTTTTTAATTTTAACAAATTTAATTGCAAAGAAAATAATTGAAATTACTTCTGTTCTGTTAACCGAATACGAGTAACTTTTCAAAACGAATTTACATCTTGTGGTAATTTTACTCGTTTTCTTTCAAGTTTATAAATCATGTCGAAATTGAATTGAGTGTAATTTGCTTTTATGAAATTAAATATTTATTACTGTTTCTATGTATGTATATTTTATATAATTCGAACTTATCTTGAAAGCTCATACATACGTTTTCGGTTTGAAAATCACTAGTTTCGTTTTACAGAACAGAAGGTTAAATATTTATCCTCACCTGTGATCAAATAAGTTATAAAATTTTTCAAAATTATGGTTAGACCAATCAAACTTATGTCAAATACAAACTTGAGCCTGGCTGGCAAATAGTAGGCTATAATTTGTTACACATCGTATCACGTATTTTAAGTCATTTTTTTTAATTTCAAGTTATCATGTTTGCGATCGATTTCGACACAAAACGGAAATGTTTGATTGAGAGATTTCATTCACATTTTTACCAATAATCATTTCCAACAGCTACTTTGAGTTACACAACCGATCATAGTGAAAAAAAAAATACATTCTCCATAGCTTCCGATCTTGTTCGAGGAATTTTAAAGTTTTACATACAAATGTTATATGTACTCCAAAATGCCACTTCACTGTTCTGCAACACGAATCCATTTAAAAGTTTTTTAGCTGTTGCACTTCGAAATATTGTTGTTTTTTTATTAGAAATAAAAAATGTTTTATGGAATAAAAAAATATTCTTTAATAATCGTTTTCCTTTTAATATTTATTGAAACAAATGAAAAAAAAGTTCAAATTAATTCATATTCATCATATCGTTTTGTTGAATTGGAAATTCCATTTAACCTTAAAATCGATCGAACTTCACTATTCTAGACCTTCATTTTATTTAGTTGTCCATCATTGCTTCTTTAGTTATAGCTTACTGTTTGCTTATGCAGGTTAACTGGGATATGGTATGACTGTTTTAAAAATATTAAGTTTATTTCTTCAAATTTTTTAAAATCACATTTAGGTTTTAACTTTTATTAATTAATTTTTTATTACCCTTTTGAAAACATTAAAAAAAAGAAAAACAAAAAAAAAAACTGAACTAATAAAATGATGTCAAAATGTTTTCAGTGTGATCACAGCATTAAAACAGAATTTTAAGAAATCTAAAACAGAAAACTAAATTTTATTAACAATTATTTGAAAAAAAAAAACAAAATCTAATTCTGTTGATTCGAAGCATTCATAACTTTTTTTAAATTAAATTACTGATACAATTTCAAATATACATACATACAGACATACCTAAATCTTAAAAAAATCGATCCTAAGACGAAAACAGCTAAATTATGTTTTACATTTTTACTATATATATTATTTTATTTTATTTTGTGTTAATAAATAAAACTTGTAAATATTTTTTGTAGAAAATTTATAGTTTATATAAAAAGAATTAAATATTAATAATTTCCAATAATATATTTTTAATAATAAAAATTAGTTAATTTTTTATAATGATGTTAAAAACATTAAAAATGCTTTACTAAACAAAAAAAAAAAAAAACTAATCGAGAATATATTAAAAATAATGTTTGTTTTATTTTTAAATAAAGTAATACAATTATGTTGCAAACGTAACCAGAAAATATAATTTTAATAATTTGAAATGTTGTTTTTGGTTTATATTGTTTTATTTAATTTTTTTTAGTAAAATTTGTAATTAATATATGATTTTTTAAAGTTTTCTTGAATTTTTTTTAATTGTTATTTATTTTACTCTTAAAATAATGATGATAATTTCTTTTTAAATATAAAAACACAATTTATATATACATACATGTGTATTTAAGCATAAAATATTATAAAGTTGATTATAATGTTTTCTTAAATTTTAAGTCATTTAGTTTTTCTATAATTTTTATTTTATATTCAAATAATTATGATAATTTTAAAATATAAATAAAACATTTTTTAACTATTTAAAACTTGTGAGAAAGTTACAAAATCACTTTTTATAAAACTTTATGTTTTTTAGCTTTTTAAAAAAAGCTCTTTTTCGATAGAAGGCTATTTTACAGGTTTTGTTTATTATTATTATTAATATTATTAATATTAATTATATTATTATATTTTGTGTTTTTTCTTTTAAGCTTATTTTTTCAATTTTATTTGTTTTAAATATTTTTATTCTAATAATATTTTTGTTAAGTTGGGTTTATAAACATTATTAATTCAATAAATTATCATAACATGTTTAATTATTTAATTTTGTAAAAAATAATCTACAAAGTAGTTTTTTTTTTCTAAATTTTTTTTATTAAATAAAGAAAAAAATATATGTTTTATTTTAAAAAATACATACACAAAAGTGTTTATATGATTTATGTTGTTTTATTTTACAATAATTTTTATTATAATTTAAGATATTGCAGTATAAAAAGGAAATTAGCTGAAATATAAAAGTAAATTGTTTGCTATACAGCACTAAATGCAAAGTTAGAAAGTTACAACGAGTTTAGTAAGATCACTTTTATGATTGGGAATTATAAATAACAGAAGGTTTCAATAAGTGATAGAAAATATTTATATTTATCTAGTTAGGAGAATGTGCCCTGACTTTCCATAACTTGTTATAAAAATTAAATTCAGGCTTCATTAAATAAAACTTTCTATGTATATAACTAAATAGATCTGAAGAATTTTTTTTGACAGCCATATGTTTAACCTGACCAAAAGATTATTGGGTGCATGTTGTAAAACTTCTTTTAGACCTGACAAAAAAATTTGTTTTGACAAAAGCCTAACTTCTTATATAAGTCCGAATATTGAAAATGTAAAAACATGGTATTAATAAGGATCATGTATGCTTTTAAAGAAGCCTGGTGGAAAAAAATAAAATATATACATACATATAAATATGATCTTAGAATATTATTAACATGCGATTTGAAAAAAAAAACAATTTCAAATGATTCTCGAATTAATTTTTTTAATTTTTAATCCAATACTCACCCCTATCGCGAATAATTATTCCAATAATAAAAAATTCCAAATTTTCTATCGTGAATGATTTTAATAACATATTGACTTTTATTTTATGGTATAAATTATTTAGAATAGAATATTTGGGAGTTTTTTCATGGGAATATTTTTTCACTAGGATTGAGTACATATTGACGACGAAGTTTAAAATAAAAATTAATTCGAGAATCATTTGAAATATATTGTGGTCGTTTAAACGTCAATGCTTACTTACAATGATGGCGATAGAGAAGGAATATTTTATCGTCGTTACTATTTTCTTTTTAAAATAGATAATACCGACATATTTTCGACAAATATCACTAACGCCAAAAGTAGCAAAATAATATAAATTTGCATAAATTCTGTTAACATTGAGGTTTTCACTTTTATTATATGTATATCCTAATTATTTCACCATTATGTTATGTTTTTTCTTATAGTTTCGTTTTTTCTTTTTGGTTTCATAAAAAACGAGTGCAATATTCATCAATTAATAATTTTTTAAGAAACAAATCTGTCATTCGTTTTTTTTTGTGGCTTAGTTCTGATTATAATTTTTTTTATTAATTTGTAAAAGCAATGCATGATTCACTATCATACTCAGTCGTACGATCTGTCAAAAATAGCATGTGTGCTAATGTGGATTAGAAATATATGTATGTGTGTGACAGACTTTTTGACAGGTCTGTACGATTTGATAATCTTTTGAAAAAATTGATTAAATAGTATTTTTCCATGCGATCAGAGTTGCAAAATCTTTTATGATAGTGTGGCATCTACAACACCAATTTAAAACGATTTTTTGAGTAGGACAGAATTCTGTCAGACTTTTTTGTGATTGCATCGTACGATTGTATAGGATAGTGAATCCTGGCCTTAAGTAAGTTTAATTTACCCGTATAAAAACATTATTTTAATACTGGTTTTTTATATGTCGTTTGACAGATTCTTGCCTAATGTAGACAATGTATAAGTCAAGGCATATTTATATCAGGAAAACTTAATGAGTGGAGCTAAAGTATTAAGAGGACAATTTTAAATTTTTTAAATGGAATTTAACATTAAAAGGTATTTTAAGGGAGAAGAAAAATGCCTTGCTATAAGCCATAGAAATTCGAATGATTTTTCTTTCGAATAGAAATACGCCGTAATCCACAGCTTATCCTTATAGTTTTAGAGGATGTAGATGTAGGAAAATCAAAAAAAAAAAATCTTAAAAAATAAAAATGATTACACAACAGAAAGCATAGAAATAAGATAAGGTAAGCTCTTTAGTACAACAACTACAGATATTTTGTTTGTTGTCATTTAAAAAAAAAATGCAAAAAACTTTTTTTTATAAAATAAAATTTTATATTTTTTCCAAAATTTCTAAAACAGCTAATGATATAAAAGCAGAGATTGGTAGTTTAATGTCCTGTTGGCACAGTTTTGTTAAACTTAATGCAACTAACACAAACTCTATTTTAGATGTCGGAATTCGTTATAGAGTTTACTGGTATAAATATGCCCTGACAAAAAGTGTCTTAAAATATGCAATTTACTTTTGGGTGATTTAGTAATTGAATCTTACTTTGATATATTGATTTTCATATCAGGTGCAATACTTGCTTTTAAAAATAATAACAGTCTGCATTTAATACCCCGTCTTCATGAGCTATGGATTTATTATGATAAATGTCAAACATCATATAAAAGAAAACAGTATTAAAAATAGTGCTTCTTTTTATGTTTGTCTTTTTAAGTTTGTCTTTTGTCAAGACAAATCGATGGCTCGTGAAGACGGGGTACAAGGTATTTTGTATCATTATATATTTATTTATTATATATTTTTTTCTTGTATCCCTAAATAGATTTGTTTTATTTTATATTTATTATAGTATATGTATTTTTTTAACTCATGAAAATTATATGGCTTCGAATCTCAGCAGATCGTACATTACATAACTCATTTCCATAGAAATTATTGTAAATGAAATAATTTTGAAATCGATAATTTGTAGAAAAATGTTAAATTCAATTGTTACACTGAAAACAGTTGTTGTTACAATAGATGAAAAATAACTAAAATTGATATTATTAACACTTGGGAAAATAGAAATACCTCTCTTTAAGTTCAAATTATAATGTTATATAATAATAAATAAAAATCAATTTAATACGAATACAAAAACACAAATACAAATAAACAAAAACAAAAACAAATAAACAAATTAGGATGCCCCTCATTAGTAAGTAAAAAATATTAAGATTAAAATAAAAATAAAAAGATTAACCTTAAATATGTAAATATTTGCATTTAAACCAAACAGAAATTAGTTTACAAATGAAATCAAGAAAAAATAAATTAGCATAAATTTTAAAATATGTAAATTAATTACTTTTCAAAAAAGTTAATTAAATACAAACACGAGGCTTGTTCTTATTGAAATAAAAAATAAAAAAATCTTATTAAGCGTAATTGCATGTATTTAAAATAGAGCAAAAACAAAACCGAGTTATTTTCTAAAACCATAAACCTCACTAAGAAATGTAAAAAAAGTATACTAAAAACAAACAAACTTATTATGAAATGTTACGCATACTTTTGTCACGTACTGTAAAGAATTCACCATTTATGCAAAGGAAAAAATTATACACACATATACATACACATTTATTTATAATTTTGCTAAGCAAATCCCATATTGAAAATACACTGACAAAAAAATATAACCTCTTAGTCATTAGGTAAAGGAATTTAAATAATATTATAATATAAAATAAAATGAAATGAAATAAAAATAATACAACAAAACCAATAAAGTACATTTTTAAGTGCATTAAAACAAACCACAGTACTTACATACATACTTATATAAAATAATACATACATTTTTAAAAGTATATTTAAATGCTGAAAATAATTATATGAGTTTTTAAGGAGTTGTTGAGTAATGAATAATTGAGAAGAAAGAGAACAAAACGAATTGCAAATACATTAAAGTAGATGTATGTAGTTTCAAAGTAAAACGGAGTTAGCATTTTTACCAAATTGTATATTTAAATTTAAAAATTAAACATAACAAAGATTTAACTATTAAGATTCGTAATAAATAATTTTAATTAAATTTGTTACACATGATGCAAGAAAGTTACAATTTGTGAGATACACGTAACATAAGCTAAATAGTTTCTTTTGTCTGAAATTTCTAATTTTTACTTATATACATACATACGTATATACCTTTTACACAAGTACCATTTTATTGCATTAAAAATAAAATAATTAAAAGGATACCCTTCTTCTCTAGTACCAATAAGACAACCATTACAAAAACAAATACATAATACATTTACAATATTAAAAAAAAATTAAAAATAAAAAATTAGTTCAAGTGCAAAATGAAAACAAATATTAAATTTTGAGAAAGTGCAATAACAAGTTACAATTAAAATATACATCTTATACAACAAATGTTAAAATACCACACATTTAAAATATGAACATACAGAATATGTGTGTATTGACCTTTTCATTTTTCAAATTTTAATTTTAGCATTTTGGGTACGGCTATACATACACATGTAAGAAAGCCCCATTTATCAGATAGCCTCACTACGGAGGGGAAAAATATTGAGACGATATATATCCATATAATTTTTTTATATGGATTTTGGAAATATACATACATGGAAATGGTAGTTCAACTATCAAGCTTTATATAAAAATTTTTAATATTTCCTCTGCGTAGTGAGGTTACCTGATAAATGTGCCTTGAAAGTCCAAATGTTTGTATTCTCAGTTTGAAACAACGTTCTAAGAATTATCGACAATGTTAGCGTGTTTATATGATCTCTAAAAATATCGCAGGGCAACACTGATTCTGCGACACGGGATCTAATTCTTAACATATGTATTATATATGTTACATTTTTTTTGAATTGGCTTTTGTGCTCAGAATATAACATGGTGCCAAAAATGAGTGAGGTTGCAGTCCGAAGTAGACCAATATATTTATGGATGCCCTACGGCCCTCTCTCTCCCTCTCGAAATTTTCAACATCGCTAATAGTATTCACATTTTATATTTGTCAGCTAATACTAATCAGTGCTTGGCATTCACCCACAATGTGAGCTACACTATCAGCCTTTTCCAAGCACAGTCTGCAAGTACCGTCTTCTTCGGTTTTCATCTTGGCCATGACCAAGTTATCCACCTTAAGGTACCTAGATTATAGCCAAATAACTTTCTGATCTTCTTGTCGCGAGGCTATTAACTCAGGAATGCCTTTGGAAATTAACGACTTTCGAGGTATTCTTGATCATCTATTTTGAAAACCATCATTGATTGGCCTGCATGTGCTAAACTTAAAATTATTTATTAATAAATTATAAATTATTTTTGGATTTCCACAGAAAAACGAACTGTAATCAAAAAGAACTGTGATGGTGATTATGTACACCCCTATCATGAATATTTTACCACTCGAAATATTTCCGTTTTTCCAATCGTAAAAAATTCTCTTTTTCGGGTCAACACAAAATGTTCCTTATCGTGAATGGTTTTTTCCCTCGAAAATTGTTCACTTTTCTCTTTATTTTGTTCACTTAATTTAAGTTTGCGTCCCGCAAACGTCGACGAAAAATTTGATGTCAAAATTATTGCTCCAATTCTAAATATTTTACTATATTTTTATACCCCTTACCACCGGTATAAAGGGTATAAATTGTAATTCCGTGTGTAATTTATACAACATTAATTTCCGATCCCATAAAGTATATATATTCGGGATCCTTATACATAGGGAAGTTAATTTAGCGATGTCCGTCCGTGTTCGGTTTTAAATCAGCTTTGCCAAGGCATCAGAAAAGTTATAGAAAATTTAAGCCCATCAATCTGCCAGGCAATTCATCAATATCAGACCATTCCATTCGAGGCTGCGGGCCTCGGCCATCTATATTTTTTTACGTTGTTTTTATTTTTCTTCGGTTGTTATGATACTCTTTTGCTTTTTTTTGTTAAATAAATATTAGAACGTGACTAGTAGATTGCATGAAATGCATACTGATCTGGAGGGATCAATAACCGCCTGCGAAGGGAGATTTTTGTTTGTTTTTAGGTTGGTAGGGTTCTTGCTTTGACTTGTATTAAATTCCGTTATAGAAAGCAATACACGTAGAGGTAGCCGATTTACACACATGGTGACCACTGGGAACCATGTGCATTCAATTGGCAATAAGGGTCATATTGGCCTCCCAATGTTCTTTAGTTTGATTTTTCTAACGAAAATTCGATAAAATTTTTACAAAAAATTTCTATAAAATTTTACAAAAATTTCCGCTATAATTTTCACAAAAAAACTTTCGATAACATTTTTAACAGACATTTTCACTAAAATTTTTACAAAAAAATTTCTATAAAATTTTTACAAAAAAATTTCTATAAAATTATTACAAAAAAAATTTCTATAAAATTTTTACAAATATCTCTAAATATTAAAAACTCGTTAAAATTTTTACAAAAAAAACTTACAAGAAATTTTCAATAAAATTAAAAAAAAAATTGATAACATTTTTATAAAAAAAAACTTTCAATAAATTTTTACAAAAAAACTTTCGATAAAATTTTTACAAAAAAACTTTCGATAAAATTTTTACAAAAAAAAATTTCGTTAAAATTTTTACAAAAAAATTTCAATCAAACTTTTACAAAAAAAAATTAAATAAAATTTTTACAAAAAAATTTCCATAAAATTTTCACAAAAAACTTTTAATAAAATGTTTACAAGAAATTTGACCAACAAATTTTCGATAAAATTTTTACAAAACAATTTCCATAAAATTTTTACAAACAAATTTCGATAAAATTTTTAAAAAAATTTTCCATAAATTTTATAGAAAAAATTTTTGATTAAATTTTTCCAAAAAAATTTTCAATAGAATTTTTAGATAAAATTTTTATAAAAAATGTTTGATTAAAGTTTTACAAAAAAATTTTTATTTAATTTTTACAAATTATTATTTTATAAATTTTTCGTAACTTTTTTATAAAAAATTTCAATTAAAATAAAAAAAAAAACCGATAAAATTTTTTGCAAAAAAAAATTGATAAAATTTTTACAAAAAACCTTTCGAAAGAATTTTTACGAAAAAACTTACAAAAAAATTTTGATAAAATTTTCACAAAAAATTACCAAAAATTTTGCGATAAAAATTAAAATTTCTGCAACAAATTTTCTATAAAATTTTTACAAAACAAATTCGATAAAATTTTTACAAAAAATTACGATAAAATTTTTACCATAAATTTTCCATTTTTATATTTTTTATATTTTTTTTATAAAATTTATAGTAAAAATGTTTGATTAAATTGTTCCAATAAAAAATTGAATAAAATTTTTACAAAAAAAAAAAATTTACATAAAATTTAAAAAAAAATTTGATTAAATTTTTACAAAAAATTTTTTATAAATTTTTTAATTATAATATACAAGTTTCACTTCTTATTCATGGTAGGGTTGGTTTTTTATTAGGAATATGACTGAATTTTGTTCAATTTCAAGTAATGGTTATTACCTAATTGAAATTAAATTTACTTTTAATTTTTAATTGAAATTTTCCAATTATAATTACATGTAATGTGTAATTGAAAATGTTCAATTACAAATTGCAAGTAGTTGTAATTGAGTTTAGTCCCTGATTTAAATTACAGTTGCTTGTCATGTGTAATTGAGAATATGAAATTTCATATTACCTGTAGTTTAAATTGTAATGGAAATGTAATTGAATTTCCTCATGTCTGCAAAATAGTTTGGAAGTTATTATTATTCATTAATATTAATAAAACAACTATTTTTTCGAAGGGCTATTGGTGTAACACATCTCTAAGTGTTGTATTCCATAGAAAAAAGAAAAACCACAAACAACTGAGAATACTTTAATAGAACTTACGTATGATCGGTCCAAAATGACTAAATCGACAATGCGAGTACATAATTGTTTTATTTTTATTTATTAAATAATTGAAAATTGAATTGTATTTAAAGCTCTTGTTATTAGTAAGTATTGTAAGGAAAGACATTAAATGTCAAAGATTGTTGAGAGATATTTTTTATATAGAAAAAGAAATAAATTGTAGGCTAAGAAGATTGAAAATGAAAATAATAATCACATGACCAAACGTCGTGGGCAAAAAAAAAGATGTGTGAATTTAAACGTCAAAACCATTTATAAAAAACAAAAACTAAATGGAATTGATTCCATTTTAGGATTGAAAGCTCAAAAATTTAAAGTAGTTTATAATGTGGTGGTACATTTGTTAATTGGCTGTGGGTAATAAAACAAAAAAGAAAATAACAATGAGCTATAAAAGAAAAAAACTAAGCATCTAGTAGGTAGAATATTAAAAAGACTTGCATTTTTTTGTATTTAAAACAATTATTTAAAATAATGGTATTTTGGTATTTTAAAATGAACAACAACAATTACCTTAACAAAAATTACCTTAAAATCTCTGTTAAGGCCATGATTCACTATCATACTCAGTCGTACGATCTGTCAAAATTAAAATGTGTGATAAAAAAGTATGATAGTTTGGATTAGCAATGTATGTATGTGTGTGACAGACTATTTGACAGGTGTGTATGATTTGATAATCTTTTGAAAAAATACATAAAATATTTTTTTCATGGGATCATAGTTGCAAAATCTTTTTTTTGCATGATAGTGAGACACGTACAACGCCATTTTGAAATTATGTTTTGAACAGGTTAGGTTTATTGACATTAAATCGTACGATTCTGTAGAACAGTGAATCCTGGCCTTTACACTGAATTTGTTTTAAACAAATACAAACGCCCACTACTTTTGACAGTTTGTAATTTAGTAATCATTTGTAACTGTTAAAACTATTATTTTAATAACCTGAATCATTGTTTTTTTATAAATTCAATTTAAACATTATAATCCGACTTACAGACATACTTAGGTACCTAAATATATTTATTTATTATTAATTAATTTGTTTATACCAGCACACATACGCTACATAGAAGAATAGAAGAATTATTAAGTTATTTTTTATTTAAATTTGGTTTAATTAAGTTGATACATTTATACAAGCATACATGCATACATACTTACATATACATAAATAAGTATAAATACGAGTATATTGAACAAACGCAAAAGTGTTGAATGTGTAAATGTTTCCAATGTTTGTGTGACTGACTGGCTGGCTGTCCGTATATGTTTCCACCCAAATCTAAATGTTTTGTTTAATGTCTATTAATGTAATTTATGTTTAATGTTTTCTCACAATGTAAAATTATTTAAAATTAATTAATTAAAATTACTATAGATATGTACGTTGAATTTCAAGGAAAGTTCAAACTGAATGTATATAAATTATGTGTAAAATATTTTTATATAAAAATAATAAATAAATAAAGGAAATAATAACAATTTAAAAACATAAATAAATCGTTTTCATACAAAATTTATAGATATGTTATGTTAAAATTATTTCACATTGTGTTGTCTGTACGAAATCAATATACAAAAAAAAAATAATAACAAAATAACTGGCATTTTATTTATTATTAGAATAATTATATCACTGCATTAATAAAAAACTATGTAAATTGTAAAATGTGAAGGTAAAAGTTTTTGCAGGGAAATCTAAAGAAAAGAACAACATTTTGTTGAGTGTTGTAGCCCTTCGTAGGACATTCCCAAGATTAATTCATCAGGTAAATGCATGGGAAGTGGATTGGATGGGGACTAGCGAATATACACGTACGTACAAAGGTGGCAGTTATTTTAGCAAGGATCAGAACTTTTATATAAGGTAAAGTAAGGGTCTTTGATGTGGATTGCTTTCAAAGCAAAATCAAACAAAATATGTGCGGAGCGAAATCACCTATTCGCCCAACATTTTTCGCCAAAGTTGCTGAACAAAGTTCATTTCCTGTATGTATGTAATGTAGGGGAAATATCGACCAGCAGACCACTTCCATAATGGGTGCCTTTTCGAACCCCTTCCATCCTCTATGATTACAGGCAACCGAAATGTAATTTACGGCAACCTACTTACATTGAGTCAAGTGCTACAACCACCCCTTAATCTTGACTTTAGTGCTTTCTAACTGTCGACTGGTAACTGTCGGCCTTCTTTTTCATCACGCAGTCTCTAGTAATTGCTAGCATTTGTTCAAGGCTCAGGTCCCCCATGGCATCCACCAGTGGTCCTGAGTCTTATGCTAGCCAATGCTGGATATTCACACACAAAGTGCGCTCCGTCTCAGCCTCTTACCTTTCCCCGTCTCTTCTGCCTCTGTCTCTCACTTTTAGACATGAGCTGTAGAGACTCCGATTCGACGTTGAAAGAACGTTTTGATGTGCCTGCTTCCGAAAAGGATTTGCTTAAGACCACAGAGCCAGGTGCGTCCAATTTATCCATTTACCTCCATAGCCGCAGGAGTATCTTCATAGACGGACCAGTCCACCCCTTACAAGGTTTCTTTGTCATTCTAATTTGATATCCTCCCCTGGCCAGTGGCAACCGGAGTTAACCGGAGGGATTAACCTCTCCACCTCTAACGAGGCTTCCTTGTCCATCCCTATTGAAATATCCCGGTTCAACGCCATAGGAGAACCTTCAGAGATTAATCTGTTTACCCCTTGATAGGCGTTCCTGTCCATCCCTTCTGAATTCTTCCCTAGGTCATTATTGGAGAAAACGTTGTCCACCCACACAAAGCTCCTTATGCATGGGTAAGTCTACATTGAAACTGGAGGTCCTCCTGACCACGCATCCCTGGCGTATGCTGTTCCACCGTGGATTAGGGTGTGGTTCTTCCAGATTAAGGTTCAAGGAACCCTGGCGTCTAGTGCTCCCATTTTCCCCGATAGCACTGCGTTAAAGCTTTGAGAGTGAACCGCAATGACAATTAGTGCCCCCGGGGGGAAATTCATTTATTAGTCATGATGTGTTTCAATTTGTTTCACAAAATTCCGAAAAATATTCTCGGCATTAATGGGTTAAAATATTGATGTAGTTGTTAAGCTATAAGTTGCATTATTCTTATATACATATGTCCATATATTTTTTTTAAGTGGTCTTTTGAAATTAAAAAATGTAAAGTGATAGAAATGATATATTAGTATGAATCATATTTAGCCACCTTTGCAAGCTGCAGAAGTAGTTTGCCAATATGTATATGACTAAACCATCGGCTTTGATTTAGGAAGAAAGATCTTCCTAAACTTTAATTTCCTAATGAAATCGCTGCCCTAGTTCTTCGCCATAATCTGCAAAAATCTGTTGTAAGAAAATTTTATCCAAATGGCTGTGCAAAAAGTGCAATGATCATTCATATAGGCTCTATGTTTTTGACATTTCTGGAGCATTATGTCTGTAATTTCGGAATAGGTGATTGTCCAAATCTATATGATTGTCAAAATCCGTCTTGCTACACCCTTTAAAACAGAAGTTTAAAATTTGCATATTGTTTTGTTTAGGTTGACTGACATTTAAGTCAAATGCAGTAAAAGATTACAGCAAAAAGAATTCATGCCGGTGAATGTGTGATATGTCATAATTTTTATATATCTAAGGATGAATGTGTTAACATACCTACACATCCTTTAAAATCAGAATATTTGAAACTTCAACATAAAACTTCAATGTTTAAATACTTGTTCACAGACCGACAGCCAGGAACAAATGATAACGTTAGTGCGTGTACATTTTATCAATAAGGAAATGTGTAACGATGATGACATTTTAGTTGTACGTAAATACACATGAGTGCACATATTTAAAACATAACATTCTTGTTATTTGTTGTTATTTGTTTACATGTTAAAATACTTTTCATCAACATCGTCATTTGAAAAGAACTAACCAGATTGACATGTCAATAGATAAATAACTCGTATGTAAATGCAAATGTTCTGCACATCTCTTCATAAAATGACACACAATGTTGTAAATTTTTTCGAAAGCTAACAAAAACAATATTTTGGCCAGGTAACCTGTCATAATAACGGAATAAATGAGTCTTCCAAAGACCCCATGTGTACTTTAATATACCAGTGGCAATACAAGTATGTTGGTTGCAAAAAAGCACAAGTGGATCTGTACGATGAAGGTTAGACTAGTATAACCCCTTGGATCTGTGGTGTACCGACTACTCTAATATTTTTATTTACGTTTACCAACACTTATAATTTATCTTTACCTAAAGTCAAGGTATATTTATCTACTAGGTAGTGTCGTCCGCCCAGCCGATTTAGTAGTTCGATATGTCAAAAGTTGTATGTGTTCAGAAATTTTATAGTGTAGAATTGAGAAAGCAATAAAACACATACACGCCTTCTCAATTTTCTTATATGTTGTTTGACATTTCGAACTACAAAGCAACAACAAAATACCATGTTGTTCCTGTATTGTTGTATTTGTTGTAGGGACGCCACTACCTAGTAAAATAAATATACCTTGCCTAAAGTATACAACCAGTATTTACTAATACATTCAAATTTTACATCTTTAACTTTTCTATGGATTTGTAACGTTTATATAAAATTAACGTTTTCGATCACTGTTACTTAGAATTCTCGAGAACAAAAACACGCTTTTCTCATTTTTACGTGTTGTTTTTATTAATTAAATGTATTTTTATAAGTTTTATAAGCTGAATATAGATTGAATTTAAATAAACACGCTACAGATCAATAGTATTTTAGCCAAAAATATTAGAGCCAGAAAAACGTATTTGACTAGAGGCTCCATGAGATCATGTCCAACCCTGGCTATGGAAGTTATAATTGGTTCCCTTGGATGTCAGTATATGGACCATAAAAACATGTGCAGCACCAAACAGTGTAGAAGAGAGTAAAAGTTCTAGTGTTCGATTTGCGCAATAATTACTTTTTTTGGGAATAGCGGTCCAAATATTTTACACTGATGGATTAAAGATGTCAACAGAAGTGAAGACATATATTTGGACCCAGTAAAAAAATAAAGGCTCCAATTTCAAGCACATAATTTTGCAAATAATTTGTGTGCTTAACACATCATTAGTATTGGTGACAGTGTTGGGGACTGGCAGGCAATGTTTAAATTGTACCGCCCCAATGATAAAATTGTACGAAATCAGCAACAATTGTACCCAAAAGCATTCATTAAAAGAAAATGTACAAATCAAAGCTTTTAAAATAGGGTTTTTATTGTAATGATAAAAACCTAAAAACAGAAACTTAAGGAATCGATGTCAATCCATAAATTTATATTTTTATGTTACTAATTTACGAACAACTTGTTTGCCCAAACGCCTACCTATTTCATAAGCAAAAGGCTTATAATGTTAGGAGCTGGTTACTCTACAATTTCCAGAAAATGCTTGAAACTCCACTAAAGTCACAGAATCTTAATCCGATAGAGTAAGCCTGGAGTTATTTGGATGAGAAAGAGTTATCTAATTACCAAAAAAGACCCTACAATTTCTCACTAGAAAGAATAGATAAAAATATTTCCCGAATACTGCCGGAAACTTTTTAGAGGCATTGCGAAAACCTCTAAATGCTATAGTTCAGCAAAAACGCCTATTATATTTATCCTTAACATATATCAAGAATGTTGCAATTTGGTTAGTTCTAGGCAGGGTTGAGCTATGACATTATTAATGTTTATTATTTTAAGAAAATTTTAAAAGATTTTGATTAAATAAAAAAGTAATATTTAATAAATTTTATATGAAATTGAACCAATAAATCAGAAAGTGTACCAGCGTACCACTGATGTGTCGATTGTACCAAATTTTGTACAATTGTACCATAAATCCCAACACTGACTAATAAGCAAAGGTACCCACGAAAACTCCTGAGTGTCTGTGAAAACACAACAAGACTCTTACAAAGTTAACAAAACATATAATAATTTTTAATCAGTAGCATGCAAGCTTTCAAGAAAGTAAGTTTGGGTGGGTTCTCTTTGGTTTGTGTCGCTTTGTTTTATAAAAAATAAAACTTATTTAAAATGTAATTTAGAACAACTTTTGTATGTAAACTTTGTTCTAAAATAGATTTCAAATATATTTTATTTTTTATACATATGGATATAAATATTTAGCAACAAATTAAGAAGTTAATACAGGCAACTAATTTTGTTTATTTTTATCATAGCATTGATTATTATTACACTAAAAAAGTAAAGTTTGTTAAAATTAGAGTAAATAATAATTTTCAATTTAAAAACATCAATCTCTTTAAGTATTAATTTACATTAACTCGTTTAAATATTTATTCATTCAATTGCACATAATTTTATTTATATGTATTTATATTAAATATGTCACATATTTATTCTGAAGTTATAAAATAAGAAATTTAACCCCATACGACGCATAAATTTTTTTCAGTGCAAAAAAACAATACGTACTCATTTGAATAAATTTTCTGGTTGGGTGCCTTTGTAATGAGTGTTTTCTGATAGTCGACCAGCTTCAAAGTCCTTGTTTACAAAATCTTCAACAACTTCCCAGCAACAAGGTGACCTTACGTTGGATTCCAGGACTAGGCAGATAGAGGGTCATCAGAGAGTATACGAATTAGCCAAACTTTCTTCGGTCATACCGTTATCGGTGCCCGAATTAACTTCAGAACAAATTTTTCTTTATTTGAAAGTATCCAATTTAAATTGTTGAGCTAATTATAATAAATTTTAACTTTGTTTTTAAGCAAACTTTTGCATTAGTCTTCAAAAATTGTAGATGTTACATACACACCAATTTACATTCAAATTGACTTATCAACGTTGGCTTTACGAAAGTCTTTCACACTGTCGGCTGCCTGCAATTGCTGAAGAGTAGTCGTGTTTTAGTAATTGTTGTACGTAGTTGTTGGTCGGTCGGCTGCATATTTTTAATTGACAATTGCCAATATTGTTAAACTGATTTGTTGGATTCAACATTGCAAATCATTTCTAGTGCTGTGCAGAAGGTGTGTTCGTTAACTTGTGAGTTGGTTGCGGTTAAAAAATTATAAATATAATAATTATAGTAAATATTTAAAATTATTTTATGATGTAAAAAGTTAAATTTAAATGAAAATTTAACAAAAAATAAGATAAATAAATAATAAAATATTGTTTTGTGAAATTTAGAAATAAAAAGAGTTGTCATGTGTTTATTCTAGGAAATATTTGTTCGTTCAATTGTTCCAGTTGTTTATTTGGTTTTTGTTCTTTGTAAAAAGGAAGCGGGAATTTTTATCGTATTTAAGTTCGGTAAGTATAAATATTTAAGCATTTATCTCCTAAAGTTTTAAAGTTGCAATAACTTAACGAATTGAAGTTTTGGTGTTCAGCGGTATACAATATTTTAATAATTATTTGAAAAAAGTTAACTCGGCAAATGAATAAATAAATGAATTTTGAATAATACTCGTAATGAATAATTTTTATTTCTAACCGAAAAAAAAAATAAATTTCGATTTAATTATATTCAAAGGACACAAATAGTTCGAATGCATTTTACTTATTTTTTTTTTTTAATCTTGTCAAACTTTAGCTGAATATAAATAAAAAAATCAATAGCGCATATCCGTAATTAAAATTTAAATAATAATAATTTAACAGCTTGTAAAAACTTTTTTGTTTATACTTCACAAATACCCTGTGGTCTGAGTTAGTAAAATATTAACGAATTACCTTCACCTTCAGTCTATTTAATTCCTATTGGAAGGTTAGGTTAAGTTGAGAAGGGTTGTGCCATTTCTGAAGAGCCCTTTGAGAAATCTCCCACCAAGCCATCTAAGTCTGCGGCTTTGTAATACTGGTCAGTGACACACGATGTGCTCCACAGTTTCCAACTCCTCCTCGTCCTTGCACATCCTAAAAAAGTCTGATGTACCGGTGACTCAATTACTAATTCTTGCCCTAGTGGCGTAGTGATCACACTTATCACGACTCTCAGAACTTTCTTCTCTAAACCAAAAAGTAACAGCGTCCAGTCTGAGTCAAATTGCCCGTGACACTCTGCAATCCACCCTTACTTCTCAAGACAGGTTGGTTCTCATATTGAAACATAATTTTACAATAAAAACTAAAACGAGCTGTCTACAGCTTTTAATTTTATTCATTCGATCTGCTCTTCTATATCTTTCTGCACACAATACAATCAGTTTTTCAAGTGTCCTCACATTCTAATGCTTTTCGGAATTTTTCCTTTGGGTTCCCCTTTTTAGTATATATCCATTTGTATGTCTATATTTTTTTCAAAACGAGCTGTGCCCGGCATGTCGTAGATACCCTGACAATATTTTGTTCGATTTTGTTTTAAAAGTAATCCACGCTAAATTTTAAGACTCTTGCTTTTATAGTGCTTCAGTTATGGTTTCTGTATTATATTATATAGAGCTATCCATCCCTGGGCAATTATTTAGCACATAAGCTTTATCTAAAATTCTAGCTAGCCTAGCTTGCAGTACCATTTAATCTGTAAAATTTCGTACTTTCACTACTTTTTGTTCTATTATCTCTTGGAAATAAGATATTTGTACGGGAAAGAAATATCCTTTATTTGAACCGAGATACTAAGATACCTCCTCACCAAATTTTTTTTAAATTCATCCAGTAGTTTTTACGTGATGCGAACACAAACAGATAGATAAAAATTCAAAAAATTTCTGTTTTTTATTCCAATTCGATTACTATCTGCAACAGCAATAAAATTTTCAAAAAATATTTTTTTGTACAGAAATCGTCCTGTTACAGTTTTATTATACATATGTATGTATAACTGTTCGACAGACAATTTCCAAAAACTATAGCTGATTTTCAAATGATTTGGTAGATTTTCAATCAACTCCTGGAATTTACATGTTTTATATTAAAGAACGCTACTAAACGCTTTAGTGTAATCCGAAGATTATGTATGTATGTTTATACTGCTTTAACATTCATTGTCTGTTTTGCTATACTTTTTAATGTGTAGTCATAGATCATAATAAATTAATCTATCTGTCAGAAAACCGGCTTGTTTTCGTAAATTTGCTCTATTCTAAGTACGCATATTGAATTAGCAAAAACCACTTATTATTTCTGAAGGAGTAGACACAATTGGATAGTGACAATTGCTATGTCATAAGTGGCCTGATCGATAGGTATCTTGTCCAAAAACCAGAATTCGGCATACCTAGTAAACAGTATCTTAAAATTTCAAGTCGGCCGTATACGAGAATAATGTCTCTAACATATTGTTTCTTCTTCGCCGATATTTGTTCCGTATTTTCTTAATTCACCAAAGTATATCCTTTTTCTTCTTCTGAAGCCTTCCTTATGTTTTAGATCAGTCGAATTGTCTTGATTTCGTAAATTTATGTACTAAATAACAAACTTCGGGCTAAGAAAACTTTTGCCCGAAATTTTAAATTAAACTAGTAACAGTGCTACATTATCGTTAAATCGACATTGTCGAGAAATTAAATTCAGAGTATAGATACCTCATGGGGTTGCCAAGGACTATTGTAGAAGTAACAAACTGAATGGCAAACTGTCCACTTGTGTTGAAAAAATCCGACATCTTTGCCCATTTTAATTGTTATAAAAATCCTTTATGAAAATTTATGACATAAAAAAATTTTTTTTGGTGTTTGTTCTCCATTGTTGTGTTGTAAAACTGCAAATGACAACAAGTAGAATTGTTCTGATTGAAATATTACCACCAGAAACTCTGATGTAAAGAAAAAAAAAAAAATAAAGAAAAATAAAAGTTTTGCGACAGAAGTATAATGAGAGGAGTTTAATTTAAAAAATCAATTTAATTCTTTTAATACAGAAAAACTCAACAATTAACAGTATGAAAAATGTTAAAGTTCTTGTAATAAAAAATAAACACAGAAAGAAATTATTCAACCAATTAAAGGTTTTAATTAGTTTTGAATTAAACCTCAATTAATTTTTTAATTGATTCAAATATATTTTTGTTTACAAGAGAACAAAAATAAATCCTAATTAAACAAATAACTGAAACAATTAGTTATTTAATTTTAATCTGAAAATAATTAAAACCTTTAATTGAAGAAAATATTTTTTCTCTGAAGTTCGCATAGAGTTTCTCATAAATTTTAAAAATTCTAAATTTCAACACACGAAGAAGAAGAGTTTATTTAATTAAGACAAACTCATTTTAAAGCAACTTTAAATTTAAAAAGAATTTTAAGCCTGCAGCAAATTTGTAATATTTCTTCGGTTTTGTTTCCTTTTTGGGCTTAAACCATTAAATCTGTTTTACTTTTTATTTAGTTTAAAATTAGTTAAGTTGGCTGGAACCAACAATAAATTTAAATACTTATGTATGTATGTATGTATGTATGTATGTATGTATGTATGTATGTATGTATGTATGTATGTATGTATGTATGTATGTATGTATGTATGTATGTATGTATGTATTTAATTTAATTATGTTTTCTTGTTTAGCAAAAAATTCGCTGACACTTTTCACCCACTTAAACCTCAAACGGTAACAGGGGCAATGTCAGAGGCAATGAATGTATTTGAGTTGTATAAGAGCAAGCATGAAATAATCTGTAAAAGAAATACAAAAGAACATTGATTTCAATAGTATGGGAAGTATCCTTAAGGTAATAGCATGGTTATTTAGCTATTAAAAGTAAAACCTGTTAACACATTAAATTAATTGAAAGAATGAAAGCCAATGTGCCACTATGTTACAAGTAATTTAATTTTTTAAATTAAAAAACCTAAAAATTTTGCTTTTTTTGGAAAAATATCTTCTGCTTTGAAAAAAAAAACAATTAAAATCTATAAAACCTAAAAAGTCATCAATAAAACTAAACGGTTATTTAAAAATATTTTTTAATAGCTTTTCAGTGTATAAAATTCCCTTAATGCAATTCAGTTCGTTATTGGTACTCGTTATTCATTATACGCCATATTTTTTTAATATCATTAAATGTCATGCTCGATCGTTCAATCTGTCAGAAATGGCATGTGTGCTCAAAAAGTATGATAGTGCGGATTAGAAGTGTATGTGTGTGACAGACTTTTTGACAAATCTGTACAATACGATATTCTTTTCAAAAAAAATTAAAAATTTTTTTTTTCATGTGATCAGAGTTGTAAAAACCTTTTTTGTATGTATTATATTATATAATATATAAAAAATATATAAAAGCTATTTTTAAACTATTTTTTGAATAGGGCATAATTCTTTCAAATTATTTTGTGATTGAATCGATAGATTGTGTAGGACAGTGATTCCTGGCCTTAAATCGCACTTGTTAAACATTTTGTATACAACTAAATAGTTGTCGTGCTGTTAGGAATCATCCCTTCTTACAAAAACAAACACATAGAGAATAATATTGTGCATAAAAAGCACTATTCCAAATAAAGAATGAAATAAAAGAAACAAATGTAAATTCAACATTAATAGATAAAAAGATGTACTTGTTGGGCTTCTCTCCTGTTTACACCTGAAGGGCTTTTGTTGATTTTGATCTGTTTATAATCCAATTTAAATAAACTCAATGTCTGAGGCAGCTCAGACAGTTAAGGGATTTTTTTTTTCATTATTTAGGTACCAATAACGGGGTCAAAAATGAGGGACAAACAAATTTATTAAGGGTAATTTTGGGGGTTTTAACCAATATTTGGTGCGAATGCTTATACTCTCATATTTCTCATAAAAGATTAGATCGGATGTTCATTTAATTGTATGTAATAATTTAATATTTTTAATGCATAACTTATAATACACAGAAAAAAATTTTCCTCAAATTTTTTGTTTAGTTTGAGATACAAATTTAATTATATTTTTAATTGATTTAATTATTTACTTAATTGCAAGATTCTTTTTCATTCTGAGTTAAGAGTATAATTATATCAATCCAAAAATTAAATAAATTTGTACCTGAAACTAATTAGAACCAATAATTGGCACAAAGATTTTTTTTCTGTGTATAACATTTTCGGGGATTTTTGATTTGTCTGCTGAGGGGGTTTAAATAATATTTATGTGTGTTTTATTTATAAAAAAAGTTTATAAAAATGTAAAAGAAATAAAGTCTACTTGAAGTGTTCTTTTAGAAAATAATTTTATATAAAATTTGTCCTAAAGAAGTCTTGAAGTACACTTTATTTTCATTATTATTTAGGATTATTTTTTTTCGTTTTCAATAAAGCCCAGTATTCTGTTCATTTTTTAATCCGGAATGCTGTCAATATAGTCCCGTTCCACACTTGCAATTTTTGTTTCTGCAACACATGCATTTGTTGTTGAGAGATTAAATAAAATGTAAATGAAACTCTGCTGTAACTCTCTATTGTTGTTGTTGTTTGTTCCCTTCGACATGAAAATGGCTGTATAAAAGTATACAGTCGTCAGAAACACAATTTTTAAAGTATGAATAAAATGTTTCAGAAATAAAAATTGCAAGTGTGGAACGGGACATATAAAAAATTTGTATGAAAAAGTCATGAAAAAATGTTGCAGAAGTAGTTCTCTGTTTTTACTGTGGAAAAACATTGAAATGTTTCTGGCAACATTTTATCAAATCTGTGAAATAAAGCAAATGGGCATTATTTCATGTGGAATTTTTTGTAGAAATTTTGTGGAAATTTTTTTAAAACAATGTGGTATATTTAAAAGCAATAAAATCGTAAAATTTTTACAAATCGCAAGATAAACATCACATTTTAAATGTAAAATTTTCCTTGTGCAAAAAATAAATGATGCCTAACATTTTGCACCAATTCGAATAGGGTACTAGGCTTGAGATATTAAAATACTGTTTTTAAAAAATATTTAATTTTTATATTCTTTTAGAGCTTTTAGAATATAATTTGCACGTAGAATTGTTAACATTTACGACTGAAAAGTATATTTTTTTGGCAGCTTATGTTTGATTATAAATTTTTCTGAGAGGCATATATGTATGTAAAAATTTTAATACATATACATACATAGATACGTACATAGATAGATACATAGATACACACATACATACATACATACATACATACATACATACATACATACATACATACATACATACAGACATACATACATTTATTTTTATTCTCTTACTTATGTAGATAAATAAACACAAAAAATTTTAAAGTGAATACATTTTTTTATTGCCTGGAGTCTATCTGCTATCGACATCATTCCATAATGCTGCACTTCCGGCAACACATAAATTTCAGTTTCTATTTCCATTTCAATTCAAACTATTGTTTGTAAACTATTTACTATTTTCATCATTTGACAAATTTAGGTTTTTTGTAAGAATTGTTCTTTTTGTTGAAATGAAATGTGGATGTATTTTTTAACTTCTGCATTTTGGTAAATACGAATCTATTCCTTCTACACAAATAATGAAGCTGTAAGAAGACCGTGTCTGTTGATGAAATATTTCTTTAATGTTTTGGTTGTGTTTAGTTAGTTACATTAAGCTACTTTTGTCGCTGCAATTTTTCTTCTTTCGTCCTTAAAATTACACATGTGTTTATATCGTGCAATTTTTATTGCAGTAATTTGTATACATTTGTTTACCATTTAAACTTTACAATTAAAACTAGGAATAAGGCACAAAACGAATTCGAAAAGTACATGTATGTGTGTACCCCTTTTAATTTCATTCTGCCCTCTCGCCTACTAAAAAAAAATTTTTAATAATTTTTGAAATTTTTTTCTAAACATTTTTTGGAAAATTTTTTACACAACTTTTTTTTAGTTTTATAGAAAATTTTTTTGTTATAAATTTTATAGAAAATATTTTTGTAAAAATTTTATATACTTTTTTTCTAAAAATTTTTGCTATCAATTTTCAATAAAATTTATACACAAAATTTCAACAAAATTTTTTTCTAAATATTTTTAGAAAAAACTTTCTATAAAATTTTTACAAAAATATTTTCTATAAAATTTATACCATAAAATTTTCTATAAAATTTAAAAATAAAAATTTTCAAAAAATTTCAAAAATTATTACAAAAACTTTCTTCAAAACACAAAAAATTTTACAAACAATATTTTGAAACAAACTTTTAAAAAAAGTAATCCAAAAAATTTTCTATAATAGTGAAATTAAATTCTTTGTTAAAATTTTATTGAAACTATTTTGTTAAAAAATTTTATTGCAAATCTGTTGAAAAATTTTACAGAAAATCTTTTTAAATTATTTTTTAAAACTTTTATAGAAAATAATTTGGAATATTTTTTGTAAACATTTTTTTTAAATTCTTTTTTAAAAACTTGGAAAAATTTTTGGGAAATATTTAGAAAAAAATTTTAAAAATTTTTAGTAAAAATGTTTTTAAGTTTTTTGGAAGTTTTTTATTGAAAATTTTTGGTTTAAATCGTTTGAAAATTTTTTGGAAAATTTTCAGGTTAAAATTTTTTGTAAACCTTTTTTAGAAAATTTTTTTTGTAATTTTTTTTTACAACAATTATTGTAATTTTTGACCTTTTTAATAATTTTATAATTAAGTTAAGTTAATTAAAAAAGACCTCTAGGTCTTTTTTATAAAAAATTTTCAATTTATTTTTATATTCGATATTTCGCTACACCATTGGGTATAAATATTTTGTAAATTTTATTTTAAATTTTTGGTAAAAAATTATTTTTGTCAAAAATGTTTTTTTAATTTTTTTTGTAAATTTTATTTTAATTTTTTTTTTAAATTTTTTTTATTAAACTTAGGACCCTCCTGCAATCTAAATTGTGTTAGAATGTTCAGACAAAATGTGTCTTTTGACTGCACCTGGTTACCAGTGGGCATCCTGAGGGTCTATTGGCTACCTCTATGTGTATTGCTTTCTATAAAGTCCTTTAATACAAATCAAAGTAAAAAAACCATACCAACCTAAAAACAAACAAAAAAATTGCCTCTCGCAGGGGGTTAATGATCCCCCACGAAATATAAGCACTACATGCGATCTACTCGTCGTGGTGTAATATTTATTTAACACAAAAACAAGCAAAAGAGTGTAATAATTCTCTTTTGCTGCAAAAAAAAGTGAAAAAATATAGGTATGTGTGGTTTTTTGCCCACAGCCTCGATTGGAAGGGTCTGATGTTGCTGAATTCCATTAGTGAAATTTTTGAAACTATGCCTGACAGATGTGTAAACTTTCTGTTTCTCTTCTGGTGCCTTGGCGAAGTTGATTTCAACCCGAACACAGACCGACATCGCTTAATCAACTTCTCTTTGTACAAGGATTAAGTATATACATATACATATATACTTTATGGGGTCGGAAATGAATATTGTAGAAATTACCCTTTTCCACCTGTGATGAATGGTACAAAAAAAAAAGACAAGCGATTGGCTAATATAATATTTATATTTCTGGAAAGAAAATGAGAAGAATATTAAACAAACCCGAAGTAAATCTAAGCAGTCTTCTTAAAAACTTGGATTTAGCTGCTTCTCGGGAGCTATATAGGCGTTATAATTTCCTATATATTATGACGGCAGAAGGAACAACATACAATATTGAAGTACAAGTATGTATTTCAATTTTCTTTTATTTTTCCTGCAAATATTAGATAAATCCCGCCAATTTTTATGTTTTCAGGAATTTAAAAAAGAAAACTGGCAATTCTACTTATAATACATATATATTTTTTCTATAGTTAACTGTGGAATAACTAATACATATTTGAAATACAAAATTGTAGAACAATGGATATTTGAAATGCATAAAGCAAATTAAAGCCACATGGTGAATTGGACAGACGTATTAAAGCTTTAAATAAAGAAAAAAAGCACAAAAAATCGGTTTATGGCTTTACTAAGTTTATTTTGTAATATTTGAAAGCTTTTAAGAAAAATTCATATATTAAAATAAAACAAAGCCACACTGTATGCTAATAAAAACCTTGCCACAAGGTTGTCAAGTTTTTCGATTTCTCACCAAAAGTGGTGATACTCAAACGTATATGGTGTTTCATTTTTTGATTTGGCGATAGACTAGGTGACTTATAAAATACTTAGTTATTTTTACTTTGACTTACGATCAACATTTGAAACTGAAAAACTCTAAAGGAATTAGTAAATAGAGTTCCTAAAAATATAAATGAATTTAAAGTAAGAATTTAACATATTTTAATTTTAATATGTGGCAAATTATTTCCAACTAACATTTTGTTAGATTTTGCTTTGAATCTTTTAAGACTCTTACTCTTAGGTTCAAGACAAGGTAGATTTATCTTACTAGGTAGTGGCGTCCCTACAACAAAAATAACATGTATTTTTTTATTGGTTTCTAACTTCTGCTCTATACAAAATTTATTATTTTCAACAATAAATTTTTTCCTTTTAACTATATCGCTTCAGTAAATTTATCTTTATTTTCTAAATATTTTTTACTAGTTAAATTTTAAAAAAAACATAACTTTTAGTTTTTCGCGATTTTTGATATTGAGTTTGGCGAAACCGGTGAAAAAGAAACTGACAACCCTGCTTGCAAAGAGCGTTAACTTTAGATTTTAATTTAACATAAAGCTTTAAACATATACAACCACGGAATGATTATGCGCAAACTTAAATAAAAGTTTTGCAAGCAAACAAAATATTTCCTGAAGAATTACTATAATGAAAACCAAAAAGAATTCACATTTAAATCATGTCAATGCGCCTGGGGGAGATTTCAACACGTTTAAATGAGAGATGGTTGACAAGGAAGAGTGTAGTGCTTATGATTTTTAAGGCACAAAAAATGAGGGCATAAGCTGAAATGCACTAACGTATAGAATTGCGAAAAATTAAGTTAAATTTAGAAATATAAGAAATTATGAATTACATTTTTCTAATGATGATAATTGTCATCAAGCATTTGAGAATATTTTAAAGTCGATAAATAGTTTACATAAATGTAAATCTGAAAACAAAAAATATTTTAACAATTATTTGAACACCCTTTCATTTTTAAGGTGTGATTTCATTAGCAATGACCGGGAAAATAGACGAAATACTGAGAAATATAAAATACACTCGACTTGAGAGAAGCCCAAAAAGGATTTCAGTCTAAAATATACTTACATTCAAACAAACATGCATACATCTTTATGGGTTTTTTATTCCAAATGAAAACTTTAATCAAAACGAAGTCTCTTTTTGTCTTTTTCTCTCTCTGCACATCGACCAAAAAAGGACATTGTTATATTAAGGAGCGACGTAAAAGCTTTATTAATAATATAATATGTATGTATGTGTTTTTTCTTTGCAGGAGTGGTATGTTGATAAATTTTAGCCGCCATGGATCCCAGTGCTTTACAAAACATGGATCGGGACGCATTAAAAAAACAAATCGAAAATATGAAATATCAGGCCAACATGGAAAGATGGCCGTTGTCTAAAAGCATTGCAGAGTGAGTATTTAGTATTCAAATAAAAATAAAAATAAAAATAACATTTTACCTATAAAACCACAAAAAATAAAAAATATTGGAATTTAAGTGCAAAAGTATGAAACAAAAACTGAATCAATAATTGTAAACTGTTGAAAATAATGTTCACTTTAATTTAAAGTGAAAACCGTGAAACAATTTTCTGGAAAATAAATAAATGGTGTGTCTTTATAAATATTTTGTTTTCAACCCTTTAGCAAGTTTTTCGCGACAAGAAAGTTATTTAAATAATTTAAACATCTTAATTATTTACATATTAGTGTTTGTATTTATTTTTGTGTTTGTGTTTGTATTTGTAACTGGCTTTTTGTATTTCCTCTTTTGTTTTATTGAAAGGGATGGGTGGAGTGGGCACCTTAAAACCATTTACAACAAAACAAATAAAACATTTAAGAACTTTGTTACTTTTCGAGGTTTATGTTTTCCGTTCTCTGAAAAATTGGCATGTGTCAACAAAAACAACCAAAAATATGTATAAAAAAATACAAATAAATAAAGTCATGCACAGAAGCAATAAATAAAATATATGCATGTTTATATGTAAGTACATATGCATGTGTATATGTGTTTATTTATTGCCTGTATCTGTATTCCAGACAAGGAATTCGTTGAAAAAAATTATTTGAATATTAGCTGTGCCCGCCAAGTCGTGGGTGTTCTGACAATATTTTGTTTGATTTTCCTTTGAAAGTAATCCACACTAAATTTTAACCCCTATATGTGAAAAAAAAATATTTTTGAAATCTATTTTACAAATAATTTTTCATGTAAAAGTTGTTCTAAAATACATTTCAAATAAATTTCCTTTTTTTTAATAAGGGGTAAGACTTTTACCTTTATAGTGCTTCCCTAATGGTTTATGTATTGTCTTTATATAGAGGTACCCATCCCTGGATGCAATTCTAAAATAAATAAAGTTCTAATATTATTGTGGAGTTCTGTAAATATTGTATAAAACATCCCGCTTTCAAAAATAAAATGTGCTGCCAAGTTTGTATTACCAATGTGAAATTGTGTATTTCCACAAAATTTTCTCTATATTTTCTTTGAAATGTAATATTTTTGCGAAATTAAATTAAATTAAATTAATCGTCACAAAATTTTATTACAATTCATACAACAGTTTTTACGTGATGCGAACACAGACGGACATACAGTCGGACAAATAGGCAAAAATGCTAAAAATTGCTGTTTTGTATTCCATTACAAATACTATCTACACCAGAAATAAAATTTTTAAATAATATTTCATGTACAGAAATGGTCCTGTTACAGTTTTATTATATTTTTAATTATTAATTTCTAGACGATTAATTGCTTCAAATACAGTACCTCGTTTCTATAACTAAAGCGAGAAACTTATCACATGAAAATATAATAGTCATTCTGTTTTCCTAGATTGTTCCCTAGCTAAAGCCTGGTACTCTGTTCAGTTTTTCATGCGGAATACTGTCAAACTACATACATAAAAAATTTGTCATGAAAAAATGTTGCAGAGGTAGTACTCTGTTTTTACTGTGGAAAAACATAAAATGTTTTTGGTAACATTTTATCAAAACTGTGAAATAAAGCAAATGAGCATTATTTAAGGTGGAATTTTTTTGTAAAATTCTTTGTGGAAAATTTTTTTAAAACAATGTGGTATATTTTAAAGCAATAACATCGTAAAATTCTTCCAAATCGCGAGATAGACATCACATTTTCAATGTCAAATTTTCGTTGTGAAATAACAGATGTTGCTCAACATTTTTCACAAATTCGAACAGAGTACTAGACTTAATACTGAAATTTTTAAAATAATGTATAATAATAATTTTTGAGGTTGTTGCCGTGTTGAAAAAGGATACAGTAAATTTACCGGTAATTTTGTCTAAGGATTAAGTCAAAATTACTTTTAAAATATGTATATAATTTTCCTTTGCCAATATACCTTCGATCTGTATAAGTGGGTTCATGCTATATATCCCTAAATTCTCTTCCGTGCTTTTTAATCTGACCTAGCGCAGTAGTACTAGGTTGATAGTTTTGTGAATGTTATGTTGGCCTCTACCAACATTTCCTTTTGATTAGTTGCCGTTGATTTTTAACTCATTTGATCATTTAATTTATAAAATAAATAATCTTACCGTTTGCGAATCTGAAAAAGTTTTAAGATTTTTAATTTTCAAGATATGCGTTTTACTTTTTCTACTTGAATTTTGCTTTGAAGAAAGAGCCTACCGTCTATCTGCTAACATCAATAGAAATGGCACAAACATTCTCTATCGTGGTTTTTATTTTGTCAAAAATACCTTTGATAGGGCCAAAAATTTTTTTTTATATATTAGATTATAAGCTTTTTTTTGATTTAGAACAAAATAAGGATTCACTATCTTACACAATCGTACGATTCAATAAAAAAAATCTGAGAGATTTTTATGATAGTAAATCATGGCCTTTAAAAAATAAAATTGTACTGTACGCGTTTAGTACATTTGAAATCCTTGGAACGATTTAAAACAGTTAGTTGAATTTTGAGGTAAAAGGGCAAAAATAGATTGGAAACTACAGCAGGACCCTAAAATATTCAAAAGTGCCACAAATGGCCCACTTGTGCCATATTTTACATCCATGTTTACTAGTACCACTTTTTTTCGTACAGTAGAAATCCTTTCTTTAACGCAACGTACCTATTACATAAAAAAATCAAATTTTTTAAGTTTTTAAAGAAAAAGTGTTTCTTTATAACTTCTTTATCTGTAAAATACATTTCAGCAGTATGAGTATTTAAGCAAACGCAAAATTATACATAAATATTTTTTATTCACTCATACCTTAAAAAATACACTTTAAAACAGCAATTTGTCCGTCTTAATTAATTTTTTTTTTTTTTTTTGAATTAAAGCAAAGGCACCCACGGAAAACTCTGAGTGTAAAAAGTTAAGTTAAAAAAAGAAAATTTTTAACTTAAGTTAAAAAAAAGAAAATTTTTAACTTAAGTCCAGTATTCTGTTTAAAAATTTGTATGAAAAAGTCATGAAAAAATGTTGCAGGTGTAGTATTAGTACTCTGTTTTTACTGTGGAAAAACATTGAAATGTTTCTGGCAACATTTTAAGCTATGAAAAAAAGCAAATGGGCAGCATTTCATGTAGAATTTTTTGACGAATTTTTATGAAAAATTTTGTAAAACAATATTTAAAAGCAATAAAATCGTAAAATTATACCAAATCTCGAGATAGAAACCACATTTTAAATGTTGTAATAATAAATGTTGCTCAACGAATTCGAACAGAGTGAGGCTTTAGAGTAAAAAATAATTTTTAATTAAAAAAAAATATTTTAAACATCAATTCAGTGCTAAACTAACAATACATACTCATTTAAAAAAAATTCACTGGTTGGGTGCCTTTGATAAGAGGAGCGACATCATCACAATTTGTTTCACTTAAATAAGCACAAAACCACAAGTATTCGAAACTAACCACCTAAGAACCAGAAAGTTGTGGAATTTAAGTGCAGATAGTTAATTATTCTTACAAAAACATAAATCTAAAAAATAAGGCCAAGTTTGTATCCAAAAATACTGAGATCAAAATGATAACAATGTTTTTGCTTGTTAAAATATAATTAGAGTAATAGGTTTTGTACCAAGCATTTTTGATCTTTTAACGGCCAAAACTTTTGCTAGGAATTTGGCCTTGAGTTCACATTTATTTTATGCCGATCTAACTTCCTTTTTAAGTTTTATATATTTACAACATTTAGGTTTGTAGTTGGAAGTGTCTTAGATAGAAATTTCTCGTTTTTTTGAGATTTTTTTAGTAACATACTTGTCGAGTCCTACTTTAATACGGAATGTTTAGCTCTAATGAAACTGCCCTATAATATTGATAAATTAAATCATAAAATTTCTGCACTTTATATCTCAGGAAGGCCTCTCTGCAAAACTTTTAACGCATATGTACCCGTATGTAGTGTCTTTGTGTTTTAAGTTTCATATTTATTTTTTATTTTTTGGTGAAGCACAAGAAAGTGTTGAGCGGGTGAAAACAAGGGTTCGTGTAATAATAATACACATTGTGTGCATATGCCGGTACTTACTGGTTGTGCAAAAATGAAACACTGAAACAGAGTTAAAGCAAGAAAACAGTCAGTATGTAATCTTAGTTGCTTTGTTGTTTATGTGAAACGAACCAACAACAAGAGCAAATCACCAACTTTTGCACCATACTGTATATCGTTTTGCATGACTTAATCTTTTGACATTAACTGTGTTGTTTTACACACGTACTTTGGATCACAATTTACAAAAGCCCTGAGAACAAAAAGAAAGAAAGTACAAATCGTTTAAAGTGATGGCTGAGAAAATTAAAAGCAGAATAATGAGAAGAATTGGGGAGCTGACATAATGAGAACTCGTGCAGAAAAAAGGATTTAAAAGTTTGCGTGTAAAAGATTTTTCCTTAAATTTTTCAAATTTACGATTTTACAACTTTTTCTAAAGGCGTCATTATAAATGGGATACAAAATATTTTCTCTATCATTTTTATGTTCAGATACTTATATATGTATTTATTTGTTCATTTACTGAGAGACTCAACTTTAAGGATTTTATTTACAAATTAATGGTAGAATATAAACTCGCTCATCAGCTTGATTTATTCTTGTTCATTATCAAAGTTCACAACTTATTCATGGCTTAAAAATTGTTTTGAACAATAATTTTATTAAATCAAATGAGAGGAACTTGAGGAATTCAAACTAGAATATTTGACTTTTTAAGATTTGAAAATACGATAATATAAACGTAATTTACAATTTATTTCACTTGGATAATTGCACGCTCAAACAAAATTTCTGTCAATGCAACAATCAATGCAACAGTAACGCACTTGCATTTTGTGGTGTGAATTTTAGCAAATCATAACTTTTGTTTTTTTTACCGAAATTCTAACGGAGAGCAATCTTGAATTTGATTGGTTTTTGGTGTTTTTGTTATGTTTTAGGTTTTGGTGTTTTCTGATATATATAGTTACATTTTATGTCCAACATTTTATCCACGCCCTTCCACTTTTTCGAGGTGTTTTTTACGATTTGTTAGAAAAAAGCCAGAAAATTCCCTTATGCGGGAGAGTTAGAGGATTAATATGTTCTACAAAAATATTTCCCATAACATTTTCTACAAAGTTGCTAAACATAACCTAATAATCAGATGTAAAAAAACATAGTTTAATATACCGATATGCTACAAGATCAGACCAGATCTGGTCAGACCGATCTTTCAAAAAACCGACACTCGTATATTTATTTTTTGTTTTGGCCTCCACTACCAGAATCAATTTTGTTGTATAATTTTTATAATTTATATTTATAATTTAACTTTGGGATGGATTTCCTAATATTTTTTATGAAACTTCCTTCCTTTTGTTTATAAAAAAACGTGGTTGGATAATGATTTCCTCACATCGAAAGCGCTCGCCAACCTCACTAAACAAACAGCCAGTGATGACAGTCTTTATCGGAAGGCATTGGCGTAGGAGGACATATTTTCTAGGGGGTCAAAACAATTTTTGTTTTAAACAATATTCTGAAATAAATATATATTACAAGTTTTAAAAATTCTGGGGGAAGGGCAATAGCAAGTCTGGAGGAGGCATTTAACCCTGCAGAATGGCCTTTCTACGCCAATGCCGGAAGGTATGACAACTAATAAAATTCAGTTCATTCAGTACAAAATCTTGTATAATTGTGCAATCAGCATCTGCTGTTTTAAGTTTTTAATTATATCCTCCTAGTGCACAGCAGATAATCCTTCTTAATTATGTTTTATTTATTTATGATGTTTAATTGTATTTAATGGGTAAATAATTTATACATTTTTAATAGGCAGATTTAAGTGCTAAAAATCCAATTTTTAAATACTTTCACTCCCTCTCGCTCTTAAGCTTATTAACATTGTTTTAACTATAAAAAATTTTAAATTTCCTGCCTGATTTAATTACAAGTCAAACAAAAATAGTTTCGGTTCCATTTGCTGGTGTGAACAAAGTATAAATAAAAATGTGTATTTAAATAAGCCTGGTGTTAATCATTTGATATAATTCGAATGAAAGTCCTCGCTTTCGTCCTTTAAGCAGGAAGACTACATAATTGTTAATTAGGTAGTCTTCCTGCTCAGCTTGTTTTTAATGGCTTTTTTTAATATTTGAGATAAATTTTAAAATTCGAAGACTTATTTTAAAAATCCATTTAAAGAAACAAGAAATTGTAAAACAAATATTAATTTCCGTTAAATGTTAGAAAAACAAAAACAAGTAATAAAAATAATATGTATGTGCTGAACAAGGAATAAAATAAAATTTTGCAATTGCTTATAATAAAAGAATAATCTATGAGATTATTTACGAGTATGTGTTTAAAGTGAAGGATGCTTGCTACTCGTTGTCTATTAACAAATTTATGCATTCGTGGAAACTACGTACAGGACAATAAACTTTTATGTCCTTTATTGGATTTTATGAATACCAAACGACTTGTGCTTAGAACAGCTAATGCAATAAACAATTTATAGATATTTTTTTATTGTTATGGAAACATTGATTTAAAATTCAAATTCTTTTTTAAAATTCACATTTATACACCAAGCGATTAAAAATCAAACGCTTTAGCTGTATTCTGATATATACTTCATGTTTCCTTGTAAAATAAAATATTTTAATAAAAAATTTATGTAAATGTCTTTGCGGTTTGATCACAATACCCAATCGCTATGGCAAAGTTTGTTCTTAATTAAATGTAAATAAAGTCAGGACACCCCCTTTTATGTTGTTTTGAAAACAAGTGCATAAAATCAACTATTTTTATCCTCTTATTTACTTAAATAATTTTACACTTGCTTGGGCTGAACTGTCAAATGGTCTTATGTACAAATCTTGGTAACCTGTTATAGGAGGGAAAGTCAATAAGATCTTAGAAGAACACTTTTATAATTTGATACTTTCTATTTTTAAAACAAAGGCACCCACAGCAACACCTAAGTGTCTGTGAACCCACACACAGTCTCAAAAAACTTTTAAAAGAGAACAAAACCTAAAATAAATTTCAATGAAAATATTAGCAACAAATTAAGAAGTTTATCCAGGCAACTAATTTCAGAAAATTTTTTAAAATTAGAGTAAAAAATAATTTGTAAATATGTACAGCATTATCCATATTGTTGACTCTTTATATAAATTAAAAAAAGTCGTATGAGAAAAAACTCATTATTCATGCTTTATAATAATAGAAGACAGCGTCTACGCAGCTAAATGAAAACAAATTCCGTTGGCAACAATTGTCGCCGTGTAGTCAGCTACTTAATGATATTGAAGACGACAGCTACATCGTAAACTCTGACATTGTTGTAGAAATACCTATTTTGCTTTTATAAAATTAAATAACTTTTTAAAAAAATAATAAATATTTCCTCCAAAACGTTTTGTTTGTATATGTATTTGTAATTTATAATTTTGTGACATATTCTTTTGTTGAATAAAATAAAACCGTCGCATACAAAAATAGAAATTATATTACAATCATGATTTTCATTTATATAAAATTCAAGAATTCTAAAAATTATTGTAAAGCTCTATAAAAGTCAGACAGTAAATAAGTTACTCATTATTTTAAAACACCGCCTTCTGTTGCGCAACCCTGATTTCAAAAATAAAAGATGCCTTAAAGTATGCAGTACCTTTAAATCGGTAAAAAAAATCGGTGTATTTTCACTGCTTTTTCCTCACTTTCTTTTAGAAATAACATATTTTTGCGGAAAAAAGTATTCTATATTGGAATCAGGATACTAAGGTACCTCACAAAATTTTGTTAAAACCCATTCAGTGGTTTTTACGTAATGCGAACACACAAAAAAAAAGAAAGAAAGACAGAGAGACAGGAAATAAAAAAATTGGAGATCTTAATAGAAAATAATTTTGGTCGATTTGTCGATTAACCAATATATTTTGTTTTTTTTTTATTCAAAGGTTTTTAATCGAAATTGGTAATTTTTTAAAACAATTAAATGGCTTAAAATTCTACGATTAATCGAGCGATGATTGATCGAGTGGATACTGTATTGCGGACTCAACTAGTTCGGACATCATCACTCAATCAGTCACAATGGTTCAACAGCAAATTTTGAGGTGGCATTGCACCCCCCGGAATGACCTTTCTACTTTCTCCAATGCTCTTTACATACATACATACTTATACGGATTGTTATGATTTTGTACATATGTATGTACATATAGATTTGCCGTCGTAGTTTCATTTGAAAAACAGAGAAACTTAAGTTTTCCTCTTCATATAGACGGAAAATGATTTTATTGATGTTCTAGTTTAATAAAAATATGTATGTAGATATGTATTTCCAAACCTCCATCATGACAGCGTTTGAGTAGAGTAATAAATTTGTTGACCTGACCACATAATTAAAACCAAACAAGTGAGAATTGAGAATTGATGTCATGTATGTACATTATTTTCTTTGAAAAAAAATTAAATAAATCGTATTGACAAATATGGTTTCCAACGGTCTAAACCACTGTCACAGTAGGTTTTTTTTAATTTAACCTAAAACCAAACTTAATGCAAAAAAAAAAATTTGATTTTTTTTTTTGTTAAAAGCATCGATCTTTGATGGCAGCAAGGAAAATTTGACATGTTTTCTTTTTTGCTGGCTTATTGGAAAGGTGTGCATACAAACATTTATTCTTATATAATAACGTCGTACTCATACATATGTACATACCCGACTTATTGACACATTAATTTTCTGCTGTAATGCCTGCATTAAATATAATTTTCAATGTACATACAGCCATAAGTGTACATATGTACATATGTATGTGTGCTGATTGTAAATAGATTTTTTTTAAATTTTTTTTGTATATTTGCATTTCTTTGATCATATTTTGGCAATAATATAATTTTTCCTAAGAGCCAAATGCACAGGAAGGAATTGTTATTTGAACACGAGTGGAAAAATATTATGTTGAAACTTAAATCAGGAAATTGTGAAAAGCATTTATATTTAATTGTCAGCAGATTATAGGAACCAAGTTTTGATTAAATCAACTAGTTATTTAACGAATTTCAGATAAATTAAAAAAAAGCTTTTTATGCAATAAAATTTTATAATTTATTTGTAAGAATACGGCTGCATGTTTTTTATTCAATTGAAATTTGTTTATTGAATCATTAAAACTTCATTGCCATTGCCATTAAATGTCAACCGTAATGAAAATATAATTTGGTTAAAGTTGAAATTCTCTATAAAATATTTAAAAATGAATTTCTCCTGGAAATCTGCTTGTGTGTGTGTATTTGTGTGTGATAATCGAATTAGTGCTAATTGCATTAAAATTACGCAAACATTTTCACCCAAAAGCGTGTTCAAGCACATATATGTACACAAATGTTCATATGTATATGTATGTACACAAACGAATTCGCAAAACAAGTCTACAAATAAAAAATAAAATAAAAAATACTGTCATAAAACCAACAACCAATATTTACTAAAAAGCCCTTATTATTAAAACCAAAAATAAATTGTATGTTTAAAACGCCAAATTCAAATTCTATTTCAAATCCACATCAAAAAAAAGTTTACTTTCTTTCATCCGTGAAAATGGACCATCCTTCTTACCTTACATACATGTATCCACATGTACATTCGATTATAGAAAATAGCATGTCGTTTTAAAGCACACACTGCTGCACAATAGGTATTTATTTATTACCCAACAAACAAATGTTTTAACAATAAAAGTTTTAGCACTTGAATGCAATTTTTATACCTTTCAAACGACAACAGCGGTTAAGTTTAACATAGAAATTTAGTTAAATATTAAGTTGAGATTAACAGTGCATAGTGTACATACTCACACATGATTCAGCGATGAGTGAGCATTTCGGTACTCTGATTAAAATCGTAAATGTACACGTTATTAGTGAAAGTGTAAGGAAATCAAATGCGTTTAAATATTTTTGAATATAAGTTTGATAACAAAACATTTGCTGGGTAGTCTCATGAACTCTCCAATATACAGGCACTTACAGAAAATTGACATATTAAATGAAAGACAGCAAATGAAACAATAGCATTATTGGCGCCTGTCAATATGTCAGAAGCAAAATGAATACGGTAAACAGCTATTTTACACGATAAGAATTTATAGACGGGCGCCAAAATGGAGGATATTAAATGACTCCGTTTGTCAAATAAAAGGATAAGTATGTTTTCGCTTTTATTTATTATTTAATAAATTTAAAATTAAATTATCATTATTGGCTCAAATTCAATGAATTAAGAAAAGTAAAGATTAAAAAAATAAAAAGAAAAATTTAAGGAGTTTCTCACCCAGTATTTTAATTTTTAATGCTAAAGTAATGAAAATCCAGAATTGTAATAGAAACCTAATTTTAATTATTCATAATAAAATTAAAATAATATAATAAAATAAAATAAAATAAAATAAAATAAAAATTAAACCTAAATGAACATCTCTCGTATAATACATACATTTGCGAACTTAAAAGAGAAAGCAATTCAAAAGAAAATTGCTTAAAACGTTTCGAGTCACTCTTAAAAAATAATTTTCTATTTTATAACAATTTGTTCATGGAATTTTTTTTATTTTAATTTGCCTACAGCTTTTCTTACACTCTTTGCTTTTTGATTGTTTTAAATAGTGCTTAATGAAAAGGATATTAATTTTGTTTTGGCTATAGCCTTTAACCATCAGATTGTTGTAGATATTCTATATGTAAATGTATTCTAATGTGAATATTTTGTTAGAAGAAAAGAAAACTAAATAAAAATATAAATAAAAAAGATAAAGGAAACACCATATATCCAAATGAAAAAGGGTTTTGGCAATATTTTGTTTTTTTTTCTTGAAATGTTACTTACTTTTTGAAAAGATATCTCTTTTTTTAACTGAAGTGCCCTTTTTTAACCGCTTTATTTCTAACTTTCTGTGCTCCACACGCCGTGGGTGTCCTGACAATACTTTGTTCGAGTTTGCTTTGAAAGTAATCCACACCAAATTATAAGACTCTTTCTTTTATAGTAATTCAGTTATGGTTTATATATTTTCATTATATGAGCCGTCATATAACAAAAGTCACTTTCGTTTTTAATCGATATATTTAAGGGTTAGTGTGTATATATGTATGTATACTTTGGTTTTCTCAAAGCCATTTCTATTACGCCATATTCATTATTATTGGGTAAGTGGCGCTTAACATTTGATTGCAAATTTTTGTAAAAATAAGTAAGTTAGTATTTTTGGAAAGTGACTTATACCAATTTCAAAATAAACGGCTCTTCCACTTCGATTACTAACTGCACCGACAACAAAAATTTTTCAAAAAATATTTCATTTACAGAAATGGTCCTGTTACAGTTTTATTATATTTAACTTTAAGTTAAAATGGGTTAACAAAAAACTCACACGTCATCGTCATAAATTCAGAAGTGCTTTCAGGTTTACTTTCTGCTTCTCCCTCTACCTTGGAGAGTTGTGCGTTCTCACTCTCACATCGGCATGTGGTTTTCTTCGATTAACTGTATATATACTGCTGTGGTTTTTGTGGTTTATTCCATTCACCAGAACGTATGTGGTGAATTTTTTGTGTAAGTGCACTTTGCTTTAATTGTTACTAATTAAATTACTTTACGTGAAATTAAGGATTATCTTTATGTGTGCATGTAAAAATTTAAACCTTTGGCTGAAAGAATCTGGTGGAGAACCATAATAAAACTCATACGTATTAGATTGTAATCTCACTTATTTGACGTATTGCTGCTTAAATGAAAAAGGTAATATTGATGCAAATGGAGATCAATAGTACTCTAGGGATAGATTTCAGGAGTGCCTACTTCTTCTACTTCGTCTGCAAAGATACGGGTTGGCTGAATATTCCTTTAGGAGACTACTGTAGGACCTAAGAATCTGGCTATATATCATTCTAATATTAGCCCTTTTTAACTTTAAGCCCAGAACAGATTTCTTTGTAAATTACATATGCACAAACTTGCTACACGAAAAATTTTTTTTTTTAATATTTAACTCAAAGGAATTATAGAATTAGTCAGCCTAATGTAAATAAGTATATACCCGTATGTATGTACATACCAATTGAATACAATCGTCTGTTTGGTAATTTATATTACTGTATGATTGCATAAAAATATTGTTGGCAATTTACACACAAAAAAAGTTATACAACTATACAAATGTATAATAGGGTAGGTTTAATAATATGTTGTTTTTCATATTCTCTGTAATTTAATTTCAAAATATCAATTTGCACTTACTTGATAATAAGATGAAGAAAAAATATTAAGAAAATTACAAAACATAAAATTTGTTACAGTTTCGATAAGTTGTTAAAAGTTTCTACTCTAGTAAAATACATTACTCATTGTGGTACAACTCATTTTAGTACAATTTCTATTTTATCTCAAATAAATAAATACAAAAATACAATAGATATCACTTTAGTGCACGAAACTACACAATACTACTTAATACTGTTTAATTGGGTACTCAATAGTAATCAGCGCTCCCGTTTACATAATAGCACCGGAAATTTGTCGTCGTAGTCGTTGAATTTTTTTATAAATTTATTTCTAAAAATATTGAGTGCTCAAAAAAATTATCAAGTATCAAGTATCCTGTACTCGATACCCTAGTACTCGATACACAAGTTCTCTTGTATATTTTTTAATATTTGTTACCAAGGCAAATCCATTTACTGTTTTGCTGGCAATGGCGAAATTTGACCCATTGCTCGAAATTCAATACAACCTATCTTTTAAACAGACACTAAATTGTCACAGAATATATTTTACTTCTGGCACCTAATAACAAAAAGTAATACAAATAAAGTTTATATAAAAGGGTGTCCCCATAGGTGATCCAAGTTTGATATACCCAGCAAAAAATTATTGGGTTTTTTTGCAGTAAAATAAAAATAATGTCTTTCCAAAACGTTTCTCATAAGCGCATTGGAGAATGATATAATTGTTAGATAATAATAACAAACTTCATACTCTCTCGCTTACAAGGATACAGGTATGTAAGCGAATAAGTTTTATAAAGAAGAATGGTGAAGCAAAGAGTCGTACCAAGTGGGTCATCGCAAACAAAAATCATTACTTCCTGAAGCAGGTTGGAAGGGAAAGGCTATTTATCTCTCAAGTAAACGTAATTTTTTGCTGGGAAGTAAAAATAACATTGAATTAAAAATGATGCCCGCTATAACAAGAAGTAAAAAGAATAAATAAAATATAAAGGGTAAACCATTGGACATTTACATACATATTTACGTGTTGTATTTAATTTCAATTAATGCTATCAATCCAGTCTATGCCATTTTCTAAGAGATATAACAATAAAAATACACAAATAAAATGGAAAATAATTGTGGAAATTTGATAAATAAAAATGAATATTTAAATTTGTTGTTTGAATCAGCAACAGCAACAGTTTTGTTCTCCCCTCCCTCTTCTTTATTATTTGGTGTTTGACAATACATTCAAATACAATCAATAAAATATGTATGTATGTATGTATGTGTAAGTGTTAACAATTAAATAATCAAATAGTGTATTTCAATACATGATACGAGTAAACAACACAAGGGGAATTGTGGATTTGACAATTATAAAATATATTTCCAATGTACACAGAACGATACTGTAATCGCATATCAAAATAACACTTTAGTGTTTTTGATGGCTTGTTTTTCTGAAAATATAAAACAGAACAAAAAGTTGTCTCTTCAAAAATATAAATGTCATTTGCCATCAACATTCATAACAAAGGGATATATATGTAAGTACATAAATATGTAGCCAGTGATAAAAAGAAGGAGTATGAAGGCCTTCTAAAAGGCCTCTTTACTCCTTCTTTTGGAGGCACAAGGCCTTTCCATTTTCATATCTTTTTTATACAGGTTGTCAATGCGAAACAGGTCTTGCACTCTCGCTTCTGCCGGCAGGCGTTCCAGAAAGCCTTCCGAAAATTTCGTAGCTATAACTAAAAAAAATGTTCTGGGACAAGATTTTTATTGTTGTTCTAATCTTATTAAGCACTTTTAAATTTATTTTTATTTTTAATTGAAATATTAAAATTTTTAGGATTCGAACCGTCAACCTCCAGGCTGATAGACTAGCGCACTACCAATCAGTCTATCGAAGCAGCAATGAAGTAGATAAAGGGCTATTCAATGAACTTTTGTGTCTTATAAATGAGAAATCTTAAAATAGAAAATTATGTATTTGCCAGACAGAATGATTATGCATTCCTACTTCCCTACTAGAAGAAGCGAAGTAGTACTTTTAGAAGTGGTGGCAAAAGAGGCAATTTTTGTGTGTCTTCTTTGGATGATCCGTAAGAAGGTATAAATAAGCATGCCTTATAGCCGGCCTGAAGTGAGAAGGCCTCTTTAGTTTTACATACATGTGTGTATACATGTATATAAATACTTGTTGCAGTGTAGGTCCATCCATATCCGCCTACTTGGTACAAACATCAAATAAATTTTAATTTTTTTAATAAAACTAGTGAATTATTATTACAAAATTATTTAGATATAATATCCTCTAATTCCTATAAGGAACATAGGGCCACACAAAATTATGTAAAATACAAAAAAAGATTTCCGTGCTAGATGCCGTTTTTTGATTTCTATATTATTTTTTCAATATTACCCATATAGAAATCCAAAAGTAATTTACTTTAGAGCTATCAAGTTCACTAAGTTTGAACAATATGTATATCAGCTACAGCTTTTTTAGTTATACTCTTACACATTTTAATAACTATTCTCTTAGTATACTATGAAGGTAACTTTCTAATTATTTTTTAGCAAAGGCACCCACGGAAACCCCTGAGTGTCTGTGAACACACACACAGTCTCAACAAGAGTCTCGCAAAGAGAACAAAACATATAATAATTTTCAATCAATAGCAGTAGTCAGCTTTGTTTTATGATACTGGTATTTAGCAACAAATTAAGAAATTTATATAGGCAACTAATTTTGTTTCCTTTTATCATAGCATTTATTAAAATTACACTAAAAAAGAAAATTTGTTGGAAAGTTATAATGGTTCTAAAAAAGAAAATTTATTAAAATTAGAGTACAAAAGAATTATTAATTGAAAAAAAAAAAATACATTTAAAACATGAAGTCATACTCTTCTTGACGTAATTATTTACATTTAGGCCCATTATTAAAACTTACGAATAGCTAAAGCTAGGATTTTATGGGAGAGATAAGTAGTTTTTCATTATAATAACGATCGTTCCTACAATTTTTCTTCAAAATACGAGACAGTCACAGGTTACTTTTAGTTTACTAATACTAACGCAAAACTACTTATCTCTGGGATAAAATCCTAACTTTAGCTATTGCCAAGTTATAATAAAAGGCCTTAGTCGTTAAAATATTTATTCATTCAATTACACATAATTTTATAAATATTTATATTTAATATGTCACACATTTATTCTTAAATATAATTAAGTTATAAAATTAGAAATTTGACCATATACAATGCATCGATTTTTTCATACTAATTTTAAAAAATATCTCTCTGTTTGGTTGCCTTTGTTTTTAGCCTTGTTATGCTCATTGCGAGCCAACTATAATCATTTTCTTTTTTTATGGGAGGATGGGAGGTACACGCCTCTTGTAGCCTGTTTTTATCCTGGTAAAGTAGATTATTAACAAACTAACACACTAACGTTAAACAAGTTATAAAAAAGTGAAGTGCCACGCCCTTTGTCTGTGTTTTGTTCATTTAGAAACTATGAATTTACATTGATAGCAAAACAACTGACACCAATTTAAAGACTACACATTGAAAGGATCGCTAGAAATAAAACACATTTTTTCTTGTTCTTTATATTGATAGGATTACAAGTAATAATCCTAACGCAATATTAGGATTATTAATAACAATAAAAGATATAAAAGTTGAATGAAGAAAGGGAGTCAACATATAAAAAGCGATTTTTATACATCCTAAAAGCTGGCTTTTGACAATATGATTTAAAAGAGCGTAAAGTTTCACTTTATTTGATAACTCCTACGATATTTTTTATTGCTATTTTAATGTAAATTTTCACATTTTGAGTCCTTTATTATTTGTCCTTTCTGTCTATGGTTGCAATTTTATATGCAAAAATATTTATAAAATTGTTTGCCCAGTAACTAAAATCAAATATAGTTTCAATATGATAATATGTTACATAAGCCAAGGAGAAATGTTTTATTATTATGTTAAGAAGTAATTAAAATAAAAATATTCACTTGTTTCTATCAGCTTGAATCGCTCAATATAATTTTTAAAAATCTATTTGAAATTTTAATATTTTTAATGTTTTTTTTATGAATAGAGCCCTTAAACTAGAAAAGGTTTTTCAAAATACAATAAGCATCGTCATAAATTCTATGTAACAATTGTTAAGGATATTCACGTAAAACTATAAGTATATTCTTATAAAGTACATAACTAACTAATATGAAGCGCATCAGAGTGTTAACTACATATTTATTTTCTAATGTTCAAATTACATACATATGTATAGATGTGTGTACATACTCGTACATATATGAAAGATATAAACAATACGTATACGTGAACAAAAAATTCAATTTGGAAAACATTTTCAATAGAACAAGGTGCGCAGAGGTGCAAAAGTAAAGCAAAATCTGCCCATAAATAGATGAGTTAAGGAGGACAAATATATTTTCTTATATTTTCTTGTGTTTGTTCTATTGTCTTTCACTAAATTACCTTGCCGTAATGCAATGATAATAACACTTGATAACAGGTACCGTATTATAGAATTTACTAACCACTCAATTGCAATTTATTAACAGAAAATGTATTGAGATTATCTTATTATAATATATACACTACACCCATCGAACTATTGTCCGATAATTTCTTATTTTTCTCAATAGGTAAAGAAATATAATACACTAAAAAATCTTTATAATTTACTAGCTCTGTCCGCTATATTGTATGCGCCCTGGCAATATTTTGTTCGATTTTGCTTCGAACGTAATCCACACCAAATTTTAAGACTCTTACTGATTAACCTAAACAAGGGCGTAAGGCGTAACGACGTCTAGCGCCTAGCTATGAACAAACCTAAATAAGAGTGCAACGTTTTTTAATAAACATTAATGTCAACATATATTGTGCGCAAATAAATGTACATCTATCTTATTCCAAAGAATTAAAACATAAAGCAGATAAAACTCTGAATAGTTTCATCGGTTGTTTGCTGATATTTTAGGTCATACCGTAAGACATATTAAAACGAAATTTAGTATGTGCCTTTGGTAAATAGGGATGAAGAGTTGTGTAAATTTTGGGCATAATCGGGAAGGGGCAAGGGGTAGTTTACTTACTCCCAAATTTTGTAAACGCTCTACAGGTCATACCGTATGACATATCAAAATGAAATTTAGTATGTACCTTTGGTTAATGGAGCTGAAGAGCTGTATAAATTTTGGGCATAATCGGGAAGGGGCAACGGTTTGTTTACTTAACACCCCAAACCGAAAATAATTAATTTTTCGATTCGAACATACTTTGAACTTTTATTCTTTATGTAATATATCCTTAAAAATATCTGTTTCCATTGGGTATGCTAAAGTTGAGTGTAGGCCACACCAGTTTTATTTTTCTTGATAAATAATAAAATTTACAACAAAATCTTGTTCATTGCCTTAAAGCATGTCAACCATGTCTGCCAACAAAGTTTTTGGATGAAGTTTGACAAGCTGATTTTTTTTTTTTTTTAACAAACATAGCCACCCCATCCAAGATAAAACTTTTCGAAATGTACGGAAACAGGAGAAAAAAGTTTATGAAAAAAATTTGTGAAAAAATTTAAAATTTATTGGGATTATCTAAAATTCAGGTACAACTGATTGAGCCAAACTTCAAGCTATTATATGTGCAGAGAGTGATTTATCTGACAGCTACAAAACTAAGTAAAACAAAGTGAAATGTTTTTAAATCGATTTTTTAAGATAACACAACCTGCAATATGCTTTTCTGCAAAAAACATCCAGAATTTTGGCGGGAATTGAACCCAAAACTCCTAGACTGTAGACTAGCAAACTACCAATCAGTCTATGGAGGCAAAGAATATCCTTGTAATATCCTGCTTCTAAATATATTCAAAATTGCTGGGATAATTTTAACAAAATAATTTCGAAATCATTTATTTTATTAAATCTAAAAAATTAAAACAGATTTTCTACGAATGTTTTTCAGATTTCCTAGATACCTTTTTGCCAATTACTGTAAATGTTATTCGGCTTTGATTGCTATATATATGTATACCTCCATACATACATATGTATGTACATACACACATATTACTACACTGCTGTCTATTGTTTTTATTTTTGTTTTTTGTAAACAAAACTGAATGAGTGTAACGAAACAAAACAAAAACAAGGAAGAAAGCCAACAAATAAATTTGAACAAAGAGGCAGTATTTCAGTAAGAACCAGAAAAGGGTGGTAGACAAAGTAACATCAAGGCTGAGGAAGCTTAATGTTTTCTTTAGCCAGTAGGAAAATCGACCGAACATCAACCAACTCACGTATAGAATATTAATGTCATGTATTTTGTAAATTTCCTGGATTTATTGTAGTGATTATAGAGATTTTATATTTTATTAGATTTATTGTGCTGTCTAAATTTACTTGTTTCAAAACGAATCGTTTAAAATGAATGCTTTACTGTAAAGTCTATTACCTTTTTTGTACTAAAAGTCAATTAAGACTAAATAAAATACTCATATAGATGTACTTACATATATTATTATTATTAGTTTATTTATTTTCATTTCCTGTACAACAAGACAGAGTCTTATATTTACAGTACAGAAACGCATTACGTTATAAAAGATTCATTTTTAAAATAACAAAATTCTTAAAAGTATATTACATTTGAAATAAATTATATCAATTTTTGTATTTCTTGAATTAAATAAAAACAATCAAGAACGCTATAATCGGCCATGCCGTATCTTCTATACCCTTCACCATGGTGAATGGCCCATCGCCCTCGCCTGGGCTCCCTAGGAGCGTTCTGCAACTGATATTGCCCCCGCCACCAAAGGACCGTCCTACCAAGGTGCCCATTGATCGCTCCTAGTTCCCAGTGGCCACCCTATGGGTCTATTGGCCATCTCTATGTTTATTGCTTTCAATACAGATCAAAACAAAAAAAGCCTATCAACCTAAAACAAATATAAAATCACCCCTCCCGAGATCAGCATACGATCTATTAGCCGTCGCCGAAAAAAAATTAAAAAAAACCTGAAAAAATAAATTAGGCGTGGGTTTTTGCCCGCATCCTCGAATGGAATTGTCTGATGTTGCTGAATTGCAATAACAAAATTGGTAGCCTTAAATTTTCTGTATCTCTTCTAGTGCATTTCCAAAGTTGATTTCAACCGGAACAGAAACGGACATCACTTCTCTATGTATAAGGATCCAGAATAGATATACATACTTTAGGTTGTCGGAAATGTGTTTTTTTTTCCATATTATTTATTTTATCTTCAAAATATGTATATGAACTAACAATAAGTGCTCAAATATAAGGACTAAAAATAAAACTAAAAAAATGAATATTGTGGAAAATACATATATATACGCTTTCCCCCTTGGGTGAAGGGTATAACAACGTTTACATTTTTCAGGTTTTGATTTGTTTTGTCTAAAAATTCACATAAAACACAAATTATAATTTATATTTTAACACTTTTTTAATTCTTAATTTATTTTATTACTTTATTTTTCAACTATGAATAATAACCAAGGCATATTTATCAGGTAGCCTCACTACGGAGGGGAAATATTAAGGCGAAATATTTTTAATTTTGACAGTTAAACTTTTAATTTTTCCCCTTAAATGGTAGTTTAACTGTCAAAATCCATATGAAAAAACTTTTGGCCTTAATATTTCCCCTCCGTAGTGAGGCTTCCTGATAAATGATCACAACAAAATGTATTAAGTTTGTAAAAATAAAATACTAAAACTGAATTACAGAAAATATTAAAAGTTTAAAATGTCGCAAAAAATCTAATTTTAAAAAATCGACCAAAAATAAATTTCACAAAAATTGGATTCTGAGTTCCAAATGATTTCAAGAAAACTAGCCACCACTTTGGGGGTAGGGCCAAAGTTTGGTTACCTCCTTAAGGTTCATTAATATCAGTATCCAAAAGTATTTCAAACATCAACTGCCATTTTACTCCAAACTAAGTTTTTAATGAATTTATTCACGCCAATGAATTACTTACAAGCATGAAGATAAAAGTAGTTTGAAAAAAAGCATTATGTTCTTTTCCATTCCAGTGCATTGTAAAAATATATAAAAAGAGAACATTAAAGAAAAATTTTTATTATATATTCTTCTATATATATTTGTGCAAATTATTATGTACTCGTACATGTTATATACGGTTTCTTTTAGTCTGACGCCTTATTAACATTTTGCTTTGGTTGGCATTTCACGACTTTGTTAAAGAATTTGTACAAAAAAGACTTTATAAAAATAGAAAATTCAGTTCACTTTTGCAAACAACACGGTTAGATTGTTTGTGTTTCTGTTTCTGTTTCTTCGGCAAAGCTGACATGCTACAATAGATATAAAATATTTTATTTAAGATTTTCTAGTAAATGTTGAGTTTGCATTTTTGTTGCATTACGAACTATAATAATAAACACAGCTTAAGTCGTATTCACTTACTACTTATACTACTTTTCTTTCTATCAAGTAGGGTAAAATCATTTGAAATTAATTTCGAACAACAGCATCTTTCATGTTTGTTGTACGCAAATATGTACCACATGAAGTGGAAAATTTCGCAGATAACAAATGGAGAACATTTAAGAAAAAGTTTTTTTTTTTGAAGATGAAAGATGTGAACACTACAATTACTAATTATCTAATATGAAAAGTATTATTAAATTAAAAAAATTATCCGGCATTAATTTTATATACATACATATGTACGGACGGTTTCTGTACATGAAATTTTTTTTGAAAACTTTGTATGCATCATGTAAAAACTGCTGGATGAATTTTATTGAAAATATGTACGAGGGTACCTAAGTATTTTGGTTCAAATATGGGATAATTTTTCCTCGTTAAAATATCTCATTTACAAGAGAAAATAGAGATAAAATGGAGAAAGTACTCAATTTTACCGATTTATTGGTACTGAAAACTTGGCAGCACCTTTTATTTTTATAAGTGGGAAATTAAAGACACCATTCACAGAACTCTCCAATAATAGAATTTAATAACAACCCTTTGTTGCAGCATTCTGAGTAAAAACCCAGGGATGGGTACCTCTATAGAAAACAAATACATAAACTTTATCTGCAGCATTATTGAAGTAAGAGTCTTAAAATTTTGGATTAAAAGCAAAATTGAATCTAATATTGTCAGCACTCACACGTCGTGGCAGGTACTTTACAGTCTTTAATATAATAATACATTTTAATTATTACATATATTTTTTAAAAAGTGTAAATATTTTTATTTTCCAACATAACTGAGCCCAATAGGCCATAAATAGCTAACAAATTGACTACTTAACTTACTTATTTTACGATTCTTTTAGGTTTAAGTTCATTATTATAAAGAGATAAAGAAAAATCAGATACTACCAGAAATGTAATGCATTTTCTGAATCACTACATCCTTCTTCAGCATAAATAATTCAATTTTATAAAATGTACAAAAATAAAAATTAAGAAAAAACAAGTAAGAGTGCTATATTCGGCCGTGTCGAATCTTCTATATCCTTCAGCTCTGTTATTTTATTTGTACAGACATGTAAAACATTATCCATATTGTTGACTCTTTATATAAATTAAAATAAGTCGTATGAGAACAAAATTCTTAATTCATGCTTTAAAAAAATAAAAGTCCGCGGCTACGCAGCTAAATGAAAACAAATTCCGCTGGCTACAATTGTCGTAAACTCTGAAATAGTTGTAGAAATACCTATTTTGCTTTTATGAAATTAAATAACTTTTTAAAAACTTTTTGTTTGTATACCTATGTATGTATGAATTTGTAATTTTGTGACATTTTTTTGTTGAATAAAGTAAAATCGTCGCATACACAAATAGAAATTAGCTTAAGTTGACTACAGCTACAACGGTGGTCGTGAGCTTTGCTGGCTTCAAAATAATCGTTTACCTATAGGTAGTCGGTATCCTACTGCTGTCTGGGTGTTTAATGCATCTACGTTTCAAAACAGAGATCTTATCTATTTAAGAATCAAACGTATTTAAAAAATATGCTACTTTATATACATATATTCTTAATATTAAAAATATGTTATGTTACACTCATGATTTTCATTTTCATAGAAATATTGAAATTTTTTTAAATATTTCGAAAATTATTTTTAAAATTTTTTGCCAATATTTTTTGTAAAAATATTTAGTTGAAAATTTTTTGTAAAATTTTATTTAAAAATTAAAAAAAATATTTTTTCGAAAATGTTTTTGTAAAAAAAATATCTATTTGAAAATGTTTTTGAAATTTTCTTGTAAATATTTTTCAATTGTTTTTTAAATTATAAAATTATTTTAAAAATTTTATTGATTTTTTTTTTTTAAATTTAGGACCTTCCTGCAGTCTATATTGAGTTAGAATGGTCAGACTAAAACAAAAAAAAAATCCTTTAAAAAACGTCCTCATATTGACCCCCCATGTGCCTTTAAACTGCTCCAGTTTGCCAGTGGGCACCCTTTTTATCTCTTCTGGTGCCTTGGCAAATGACATTACTACTCGAACACGAACAGACGGACAGGTGACCAGACGGACATCGCTAAATCAAATTCTCTTTGTATAAAGATCCAGGTCGTAAAAAAATATTATAGAAATTACACACGGAATGACAAACTTTTGTATATCCTTTCCACCTGTGGTGAAGGATATACAAATAAATAAATAAATTATATGTTATAATTCTTTTATAAAACATTAAATTATTTATTTTAAACAAAAACAAGGCGAATTTATTTTACTTTAAAAGTTTATTTTAAAAGTTTCATTTGAACATTTCTTTTTTCTTTGAAAAATAACTCCATAGTTAGGAGATGAGATCGATTTTTAAAGATCACCATAGCTTCTGAACGAGCTCGTCATTACAAACCTATTGGTATATTACAGTGTTGATCTCCGTTGGCTGTAGCATAAAAAGTTTTTGAGTTTAAGTTTATTTGATAAGTGTTATTCACGGTCCCTGGTAAATATTTTTAAAGTTTTTACAATTTTTGAGTACGAAATACAGGTATACTGAGTGAGTCGTGAGTTTCTAAAAATCCGAAAGAGGTTGCACATTTCATTGACAGCCTTTTCAGTAATATATGTATTTCTTAATATTACTGTGTTTAAAATAACATTTTTCCAACTTTAAACAAGTAATACATAAATATACTTGAAGAGTTTCAAACAAATTTGCCGCCTTCTTCTGGCTGAAGTAATTGTGCTACATTGGCAACATCAATAAATCTACTACTTCACAGTAAAACATTAAAACCATACTCTTTCAAAAAACACTTGGCCTACATATTCAAGCGCTTATGCCTGGGATAATTTTAACCAGGGTAAAAACAAAAATGTCATTACTCAAAAGCACAAAAAGCATTAATAAACAAAAAAAACAACAATTAATGAAAAGGATTTACTTGGAAAATGTTTGTGCTTTAATATTCACTCACACAGCCACAAACATTTAAAAATTCTTCTGGGAAAATAATATTTGTGGGTTGTGTCCAGGCAGTTGAAAATATATTTCTCATTTAAAATAGAGCAACCACAGATCTAAGGGCTACAAAATATTCTGACTTTTTCATTCATATTATAGCTTATAGACCAACAATTTATTTAAAGTAGATATTCTTCAAAAATTAGGAATTTTAAGTTTAAATTGAAAAGCAAAGTTGAATTTTCACTTGAAGCTAAAGCAAACACTACCACAGCCTCAGTTTGGAGCTGTGTTAAGTCGTAAGAATACGACTAAAAATGTTGAAAACTCTTTGGAAAATTGGTTTCGAGCAATTTTAAAAGTTCTTGTACAATTTACCTTTAGCCATGTGTTTAATTTTCACCAAATTAAACTGATAAATATAAAATAATAATCTTAAATAAAATGAAATTATTCATAAGTAAAGTAATACATACATGTATGTATCTATACTCATGCATATGTTATGAAAGTATATGAGGTCATGAATTTAATTCTCAGTTTGGTTTACTTAAAAATAAAAATAAAAAAATGTTTCTCTATTCAACATTAACATAAAAATACAATTAAAGTATAAAGTAAACTTTTAGTGTAATCTTATATACTCAACATCTATTTTACATTTTTACTTTTGTTTTTAATACCAACTAACATCTCTCGCATACACATACATATGTGTGCGATACCCAGCAAACACGCCAGTTTTGAAATCAGACTATTTTTTGTCATTTGAAAATATGTATTTTGAACACAATGGTTTTCTGAATAAAAAAGGGGACATTTTTCTGAAACTGAAGTTATTATGTAACGGATGGTGCAAAAGTATCTAATATCCAAGGCACAAGCACAACAGGTAAATTCGCAGCTACTCTACAAATCTTTTTCGGCTGTAAAAAAAAACAAATGTAAGCACAGTTTGACACTGGAAGAAAGAAAAAAGAACTAAAACGAAAGCAAAAAATAATCACCTAAGATGTCAAGCTTAAGCTCGTTTCACACTATAATACTGAGTATTAAGATTTTCATTGGATTTTTAAGTTAAAAATCAAATGAGAATTGTGTGATTGATTTCGGTTTCACACTATCACACCTTAAATCAAATGAAAGTTATCAGCAGAGGAACAAGCCGAGACGAGACATTGAACGACTGCGGCTGAGCAATTTCATGTGGATGGCAGAGGTACCGGATCTTAAGTTTTTTTTGGCCCTTCCAGTTTTTTGTTAATAAAAATAATTCGTACGTTCAACAATTTCTAGACATGGGAGAAACAAAGTACATACGTAGGCGATAAGACTGATGCCAATTTAGGACAGGTGCAGGACAAAGAAAATATATCATCGACGGGGGCGAACTATCGGCAGCGACTCACTCAGCTTGGTTCTTTGCTTAAAAAAACACAACCCTGATAAAATGAAAAATGTTATCGTTTAGAAAATGTTATAAAAATGGTTTAGTATTATGTTATATCAAATTTCTTTCCGTATTATTTAACATTCTGATAACATATTGCTTTCACACTATCACACTTTCTCATTAGATTAAATCTTATGTCAAGTCCTAATACTCAGTATAATAGCGTAAAATGGCTTTAATGAATTTGCCTTGGTAATGTCATAATATGAGTGTGCATTAATTTGGCAAATGGGCTCGAATGTTATTATGCTTTGCTATTTATTTTGTAGACAGATAGAAACTTAGTTGACAACAAGCAATGAAGCAGAACACTACTGAAGTACGTTGATTTATGTTATCGACCAACTTTCGGGCCGAGTAATTTCGGTTTAGTGATGAAGACAAACTTCTTTCTGACTTCTTGTGACTTAAAAGCTAACACTGACACGCCGCGGCGCGCCGTCTTGACTAGCCATTATTTTGTTTACACATACACAAGAAAACGTCGGCAGAATCGATGTGCAAGTTCCATCGAAATATAATTTTCTGTATGTCGTCAATGTGGTTTGAATGCTTATAACAAAGCAAAAGGGATTTGCACGCTTGATCAATAGATGGTGTTGTTTAAAAATCAAAGTTTTATGCTAACACTCCCGTCTTCACTAGCAATCAATTTGAACAAACCTTAAGCATGACACTGGCAGAGCAACGTGGGCATGTTGTTATAGGTGGCGAATACTTGTTTATTTTCTGTTTGAACATAATTTTATGTTTTCCAACAATGTTGTTTGAATGCCTATTGCACAACAGATAGTAATAGTATGATTTAGCAACAGATGGCGCTGTTTAAATATAAAACTGTCAGACTAAGTTATAACAACAACATTGTCATGTTATAAAACAACTTTTATAACAAATGGTTTCAAATCCATATTAAGATGCAGAAAAAAACATTAACATGGGCAGTCTACACTTAAGAGATGGTCTTCATCAATTTGACAACAACAACATCATTGTCATGTTATAACAAATGTTTTAACAACCATGTTAAGACTTGGAAAAAACATAAACATAAACATGTCTACATTTAACACGATGTTAGTGTTAATCTTTATCATTTTATGTCTAATGTAGGGGGTAATACTAACATGATGTTAGTTAGGGGATAAAACAACGTTTGATGGCAGACATCGTTGTGCCCACAAATGTTCTAACAATGCTGTTTGAACAAGAACATGACAGCGACAACGATGGCCTTCACGAGAGGTTTTAATATGCGCATATGAATTTGATCAATGGTTGAACATATCGATGGCTCGTCAAGACATAGTGTTAAGAAGAAATCGCCAATTTAGAGCTAGATATTTTGCGAGTAATAAAAATGGAGCTGGTCATTTAACCTTTTTAATTTAAGCTATTTTACACCTTTAGATAAACTTTTGATAAACACAGAGCTCAATGTTTTTTTTTTACGAAGTGATAGGCAATTAAATTATGACATGACCTTACCTTTGCTTCACCTTGTTTGTAATATCAGCTTTTTCATGTAACATTTAATATTGTATTTAAAGAATGTTTGAGATTAGCGCTCAATATGAAACGAAAAGAAACGAGTTTTATCTAAATAAAAAGGATTGACCTCGTAACCAAATAAAAATAAATAATTTTTAATACGTGAAACCTTTTATTTTAATCGTTTAACTTTGTGTTTGCTGGGTGCATGCATACAAGGATTTTAATGGTGCCGAAATGTTTTATTTATTTTACATAAATTAAATTTATATCAACTAAAAACGAGAAACTATTGTGTTAAAGAAAGAATAATTTTACATGTGTCTGTTAGCTGCTATAATAATACTGAGTTACATTAAGCACGGTATAAGGGCATACGATACGAAACCTTAATCTATATAATTTATTATACTCTTTTTTCTAATTTCTTACTAACGTTTTATTTTAAGATGAATTTTTATTTTATGCTAGGCTTTATATTGTTTGGATAATAAACACTTATCATGATGATTCAAAAAAATGTTTTATTTCGTATTCGCATGTATTAAATTTGTTTAAAATGTTTTGTTTTAATTTTTGTACAAAGTTTTGAATTTATTGTTTAGGGACTTCTTTATTAAAGAGTTGCGTGAGCAAGCTCATCTAATAGGTATGATCGTCTTCTAAGTAAGAATTGCAGCGATAAGAGTTGCTTAATGTAAAAGAGGATGTAGTGTATTTTTTTTGCATTACTTAAAAAATTGTTTTGGAATTTGTTCAAAAAATTCTGTGTTTTTTGTTTGGAAACTCGAACTGTGTTCGTATTTCACTCAAAGCATAAAACTGCTTGAACTCGCGGAAGTTCACTACTATTATGTTCTACATTTATTCGTACTTATTCAAATTTGCTTATGGAAACTTCATCGCTGTTTAATATTGGCCACTCATCTTTACTCGTGTGCAATGAAATGTTATACATATGGGTAATTCCATGTCAAATCAACCAAAAATTTTTTTTTAAATTGAACACTCCCGATTTGATTAAAACTTTTCTTTTTTATATTCCTTGTCTCTCTGAAAAAAAAAATATCTTATAGTTTTTTTTTGCTATACCTTTATAAAAATAGAAAAATATTTTGCATGTGCATATGCAAAATATGAAACATATTTTAATTCCAGTTCTATAAGCCCTTAGGGCTTCAGAACTGGAATTAGATTGTATTTAATCCTCGAGCGTATATGCCAATAAGCGATACTTTAAAATTTTGATAACTGTACAGCTAAAAAACTGTAAGGAATAATTTTTTTTATTTATATTTGGATTCACGGAGTCAAGGAATATAAATAAAAAAATTTTAATAAAATCTGAAGTAATCATTTTGAGTGACTTGTTGATTTGAATGGAATTACCCATATAATAAAACTGTAAAAAGACCATTTTTGTACAAGAAATATTTTTGGAAAATTTTGTTGCTGGTGCAGTCAGTAATCGAAATGGAATACAACAAAGCAATTTTTAGAATTTTTGTCTGTCTTTCCGTCTGTCTGTTCGTCTGTGTTGGCATCACGTAAAAACTACTGGATGAATTTTAATAAAATTTTGTGAAGATATACCTTAGTATCTTGATTCTAATATAGGATACTTTTTTTCTGCAAAAATATCAAATTTCTAAGAGAAAATAAAGAAAAAATAGTGAAAGTACGCAATTTTATCGATTTAAATATAATAAAATCTTGACACCGCCTTTTTTGAAAGCGGGGCATTTTAAATACTATTTACAGAACTCTAGAATAACTTTAGAATTTTATTCAGGGACGGGTACCTCTATATAAAGACGTGGAGGACGCAGCTAGTAATTAATAAGTCAGATGTAGTTTTACCCATATACACCCAGTCATATTTGTGGCTAGATATAGCTTATGTTCGGTAGAAATTTTCATGATATTATTAATGCACGTAAATGCATAAGTTATCTGGGGTCGTCAGAAAAGTCATTTTTAAGTTTGCCCATTCAGAGAGAGGGTGTTTTATCGACTGCACAATATACAATATACTGATAAGATCGCCGATAAAATTGCAAATGTAATAGCTATTTCCATTAGTGGTAAAAAGTTAGTAAAAGAGAAGAAATTTAAAACCCAAAACATATTATAAAACAAACTTTTTCTTCAATAAAAAATGTATGTATGTATTATTATATTTATTCCATGATATTGTGCATTTAAAAAAACCAACAAAGTATTAAATGAAATTTTATGACAGCATACTAGAAACGATGTCATGTATTAAAACAAACCTTACAGATTATCACGTTTTTAACAAACTTTTTAATTAAAAAATATAAATAAACAAAAATTAAAACGGTATAAAAACAAAAGGAAAAAAACAAAAGGATGCTAAAGATGTAGTTGAAACTTCCGCTCCATATTTTCATTGTTAATAAATAAATTTTTCGATTATTTACTTAATAAATAAAATACAAAGAATTTATTATTGTATATTAAATGAGAGTTTTTCTGCATCATGTTCAGTTTTATAGTCATTCATAAATTCTGTACCATTAAAAATTTAAAACTCAGTTGCGGGAAATTATGGTAACTTTTAACATCCATCCGTGCGATATAATTTGTGTGTTCTCCTTTAACGTAACACAATGTAAGTATGTATATAAACTGTATGGTTATGCTGCTGTATCATACATTCGCATACATTCATACCTACATACGATAAATTTCTCTTCCATACATAAACACAAAAAAAATATGTTAACCTAAATAAACTAGGTTTCCATATTTCTTTTTTTAGAAACTTATAGCGTTTTAGCAAATTATTTTTCGGTAAAAATCTGAATTATTTTATTTACATGTACATTAAATTGCTAACATTCTTTTTGGTCAAATAATAAATCATATTTAATAATATGGGTGCAAATGGTTCCCTGTTAACATCGCCTCAAAGTGTGTCCCCCTGTCGCTAAGCAGAGTACATAGCCACTTAAAATGTTCACTTACGCAGGTGTATTACTATGACCGCTACAGCAACAAACACACATAAATCTATATCTCCATTTCTGTAAATGAAATATTTTTTTAAAATTTTGTTGCTCAGATAGTAATCGAAATGGTATACAAAATAGCAATTTTTGGAATTTTTGTCTGTCCGTCTGTCTGTGTTCGCATCACGTAAAAGTCATTGGAAGGATTTTAATAAGGTTTTGTGAAGAGGTAACTTAGTGTGTTGATTTTGCGCAAATATATCTCATTTCCAAGAGGAAATAGAGAAAAAGGTAGTACAAACTAGGCAGCAACTTTTATTTTTGTCAATAAAGTGACGGTAGTGCGCCATACTAAATCACTATTAGTCGCTCTGTTTTTAACTCCTCATAACTTTTATTACCTTTATGATAAAATACTAAAACTTAGAAAGCTAAGCCACTACATATGGGTAACTCTGTATTTAAGGTTTGAAAGTTCTATAGTGAAGACATCCTTAGTTTTTAAGGTGTGTAAAAATTAAAAACTTTAGTATAAACTCACTGAGTCGTCAATATTAAGGGGCACTTCTACTTAATTAAAAAACTAAGTAGCTCTCCGTGAGTAAGTATACAAAAAATCCTAAAACGGGAAATTTTTATTTATGCTAACGCTCCAGAATATACATATCTATAGCGCTGGCGCTTCCACACTAACTAGAAAACTGAATTTTGGTACACAAGTTGTCTCGATAACTCGGTAAACTTTACCTTAAAATACAGTAGACAAAACAAGCTTAGAATAAGAGGGGTAAATGTATAGAATAAAGGAATAAAAGGAGTAAATGTAAAAATATGGCCAAGTTCCAGCCCAAAAATCTCGCCTGTTAAAAGTGTTGAGATCAAAAAGCGAACCAATTTCTTGCTTGCTCCAATGCCTAAAACTATAATTGTATTGTTCCAAGCAATAACTTGGTTCTCACTTTGACCTCACCACTTTTAACGTCCAATATTTCTGGATAGTAACTTGTAATTTATTTTCACATTTATGTTTTTGTGTGGATAGACATAACCTTGAGAATGTTAACTAAATATACATTTCAAAAACCAAGTTATTATTATGTTAATCATTAAAATCAACAAAGTTTATTTTGTTGTTGTCATATTTTCTGTATGTATGTATGTATGTATGTATGTATGTATGTATGTATGTATGTATGTATGTATGTATGTATGTATGTATGTATGTATGTATGTATGTATGTATGTATGTATGTATGTATGTATGTATGTATGTATGTATGTATGTCTTTTGGTATAAAATTGCTAATATCATTTCTTTACTCGTTGATTTGCTATAAAGTTAAAGCGATATTAAGTCCTTAAACATATACATATGCATTTATAAATGTACATGCATATGTATGTGTGTATGAGGAAAATCAAAATAACAAAACTTTGAGCTCTCTTAAAGGGTTTACGTGTACAGCATACATATTTTGCTAAACGCATTGGCAACCTCATTTTGCCTCTGGTTGCTCATTTTGCTAATTAACTTTATCCGTTCAACCAGAAATGACCTACAACGCTGAGTATAATTTACTAAAATGAACATTAATCGCAGAGCTTGATTTTTTAGTAATAAAATTGAAAAATTGAAAAATAAAATAAGGGTTGACACAAAATTCAATTCGCTTTGAAATAAGAAATAAATTTGATTTATCGCAGCATCTGCACGAAAGTGCATGTATTTTTCTATTTTACAATTTGTAATATTTTTTATATGTTTTCATAAATCTTAAATCAACTAGACATCGATGTTTCTTATTTTACTCGTAAATAAAATACATAGTTTCAAAAACTTCGACTGTTAAGGCAAACAAAGTATAGAGAAAGTAAGAAAAATAAAATCGTAAATTGTTTTTATTTCTGTTGAAGTTCATTTAGCTTCAAATGGAACTCCCATTCTGTTTTAGGAATTTTTAATACTTACGAATTAAATATCTTAACACTGTGTTGCCATAGAACTTTGACCTTAAAATAAATCCTCTTCTAGAGGTCTAATTAAACACGGCGCACAGTGATCCATTCCACCAATCAAGTTGATAAAAATTAATAGCGCCATCGGATTCGAATTTTCATTCTGAAATACATTTCTTATGACTACTACTAGTTATAAGAAATGTACTTTACTAATTCGTTCCAGAAAACTTAAATATTACTGAATAAAAAAGGTTCCGTCTAAAATCAAGAATAATTGATTACGCAAAGATTTGTAAATAGTTACAGCTACAAATGACATTTTCTAATCAATAGAATATTGAAGAAAGGATATTGACAAAAAAACTCAGACTCCTGAGTATATATGCTTTTTCAAGGCAAGTACAGGCAAGTACAAGTACAATACATTAATTTACAGTATTCATAGTTCTGATTAAATGTCATTTAAATGGAGGCTGATCTGCAATTAAATATAATATTTTACACACATATGAAATGTATAGTCAAGCTTAAGTTCGTTTTATTCTCTCAAAGAAAGAATAATTTAAATTACAAATTAGGTAGTATAGTATTAAAGAAAAATTGGGAAAATTAAATTCTTAGACACCAGCAGAGCGAAATGCACATTTTCTAGACAGCTACGTCCGTCATCAGCACTTTTTGTATCTATCTACTAAGAGCAGTGTTTTAGTTGTAAGCATCATCTATTTAACCAACCAAACTCAAATAAAGGAATACGAGGAAACTGTATTCAATCATCAATCATCAATCGTCAGTTGGTGATAACTTCCTTAAGCTTCCCTATTGTTGAATATATTTACCACCTTATATTTGTTGTAGCTTCAGCCAACCTTCGGTTATAAGATTTTACTTACTTTCAAGTGAGGAGGCCATTGGCTCAATTTCTTCAAGCAAACATTTTAATCGGCTTGTTATTATCATGGTTGGAATTGGAACTGGCGCGTAAGCTCGGTGTTTATTGTTTACCTACCTTGTAAACATACTTTGATTCCACAAATACCAACCAAATATGTTGTCTACAACTTATTAACAAACGATAAATAGCGATTACGATTATTTTACTTTCCATTAATTTTTTACTTTTGGTCATCTAGATTAGCGGAATTGATAACAGTGCAGCGGCAAGAAAATGTTTTACGCAAAAGTTTTCCCTACAAAATAATAAATTGTATTATATCACGAGTCCTATCATACGTGGCACCATTTTGATGAAACTACCTGTCACCTTAATCAAGTTTGGACGGATAGCACTCTGTTATTTGCTGCTAGTACGAATCCTTCACACCTTTTTGTAGTTGAGAGTAGGGCGAAGAACTTTACTAATTTAATTTTAACTAATTATTAACTTTTTTATATACAAAACCAAATTTAAGGATTAACCTTAAAACACACTTAATATCAAATTTATACCAAAGTATAAGGCAATTGAAAAAAGTTGCAATTCAATACAATAATTTTTTTTTTTTACCCACAAAAAGAATCAAGTGTTATTAAGATTTTTTTACATAAAATTCAAGTACCTTTCCAAAAAAAAAGAAAAAAACTAACAAAAAGTGAATAAAAAACTAGTACAACTAGTCATACAGATAAAAAAAAAAGGATTTTTCTTTTCCTTTTCGAAATAACAATAAAATTTGTAATAAAAATAAGTACAAAATCAAGAAATGAACTTTTGAATTGAACGAGAAGAGAATAAAGAAACTACTTATAACATATTTCATTGATGAGAATAAAAGGCTACCACCCCATTTCTTTAAACCTATAAAGAATTCCAATGTCGAAAGAAAAATTAATTTTCTGCAAAGTATGAATAAGAAGAAAACATTACGTATAGAAGGGGTCTTAGCTTTAGAAAAAATATATTTTGTAAAAATTTGTGGTTACAACCTTGACAGTTCCTGCAAACTAACATCTACATATACATATCTAAATGTAAAAATATTATTTTATTTGAAAGTCTATGTGTTTAATGTTTAAATAAGTTTTCAATAAAAATCTATTTGAAGACGATTTTTGTTTGAATTTAGAAAACAAACAAATAGTTTCCCCAACTTTACAAAAAGGTTTATCCGCTCTCAGTTTAGCCTTATACTTAATAAAAAATTATCATAAACGATGAAGCGGATTTTGCCCTTAAATTCATTTTAAATCGTCAAAAACAGCTGCGCTACAGATGGATAACAAATCAGACATCGTTGGCACCCCTTGGAAACGGAAGTGCAATAAAAAGCAAATGGCAATCATTGATTTATCTCAGCAATTAAATTTGTTTTATTCTTTTAAAATCTTATTGTCTCATTTTTTCAATTTACCATATACATATAGTAGATATAGGTACAGTATAGTGATCATGAACAAACCGATGTCGGAACTTAAACGGATTTGTACGTTTTGAGGTCTACTACATTTCAAATATTTTCTCGATGATATCTTTGGGTGGGTTGGTTGGTTGTGTATACCACTATTTTTGTGGCATATCAAAATGAAATTCAGTATGTGCCTTTGGTATATGGAAATGAAGAACTGTATAGTTATTGGGGCATAATCGGGAAGGGGCAAGTTGGTAAGTGGGCAAACACTCTACAGGTCATACCGTTTGACATATCAAAATGAATTTCAGCATGTGCCTTTGGTATATGGAGATGTAGATCTAAAGAGGTCGTTTGAAACCTCAAAAGGAAAATACTTACTTTTTGACTTGATTTTTTCGAATATACTTTGAACTTTTATTTTTGTAATATTTCCATGAAAATTTCTGTTTCCATGAGGTATGGTAAAGTTGAATCTAGGCCACTCCAGATTTTTTATTTTCATTTCACACTTTAAACCCTTAAAAAGCTCTACAAAACAACAACAACAAAAATAAACTAAAACTTTTAACACAATGAATAAATTATAAATATAATCAATATTTATTGTATTAAAAACTAATCGTCTAGGGACTTGTTGTGTCAAGAATTTGTTCTAGAACAAAATAAATCTTTCATCTTTAGAATACATTGACTTGACTATCACTTGAAAATAGTTTAAACAAATTTAATTCATTTAATTTAATTTAAGTTAAATTAAGTTAAGGTTTTCAAATTCGTTTATATTTTATTTTTATAAAACTTAATAATAGTTTCGAAAATTTTAATGTATCTTTATTAAAATGTTAGTGCGAGTAAAAGAAGACACGATTCAAGTAAATCGTTTTTATTTGTATTGACAAAACGTGACACTAACAATGAGTTGTTGAAGAGTAAAAGTACTGTTCGAACACTTTTTGAAATAAATTTTAAAAAATTAAAAAAATATAATATCATAAACACAACTAGGATGATCGCCGAATTTTGTATTATATATGTATGTATATATTCGTCCAAGGAAATAAAATACATTTGTATTTAAGTAATAAACACAAACAATGCGTTGGCCGAAATACAATCTGCTTTATGTTTATAGCCAACGAACGATGACAATATTGGGACAGAGAGCCCAACTTTATTTTCTATTTTTGAATAAAGTTAGTTTTAGTTTTACTATAAGCTGCTAAACAAAATATATTTACACATTAAAACAGTGCAAGAGCACATAAAATGAACCTCATAAGGCTCTTATTATAATATTTCATTGAATTCATGTCTATTCGTTGCTTACGAGTAACGATGAGTATACAATAATAAACTGCGAAGAGAAACGAGCTAAATGCGATGAGCTTGCAGAGTTCCCATGAGTTTGAATAAGTACGAGTAAATGTAGAGGCTTTTTATTAATTTTTTGAAGTGAAAACTTCTTTAGGCACGTTGAGCAGTTTTTGGTTGAAGAAAAATTATTAAGTTCATCAACCGTAACAGGCGTCACCATTATCACGTTCATAACCACAATCAACACAATCATATATAGGTCTGCTCGTTTTGGTTGAAGATAAATTATTGAACTCGCATCATCGTCACCATTGTTACCTAACATTGGCGTCTATACATAGGTCTGCTCGTTTTGGTTGAAGAAAAATAATCGTGGGACAAATTAATCACAAGTTACTTTGTTTTCACTTCTATTGGCGGTCCCAACGACTACCCTGCATTTTTTTCTTGTAGGGGGATACCGAAGCAGATCACTAACTTCTTGGGTCCCTTTTCGACCCCCTTCGTTTCTCAATGAATTCTGGTATCCGTCTAGAAATTTACGAATACCTTACATTCATTGAGTCTTGTGATGTCAGTAGCCTTTTACTCACGACTGTAGTGATTTCAGACTGGCGACTGATACATGTCGACATTCTTCTTCGTCACAGAGTCTATGGTAATTACTAACATTTGCTTAGGGCTAAAGTCTCCACAGCATAATGTGTGTCTGTCCGTGGTCCAAAGCAGGTTTTATGTTGGCCTTTTTCCAGGCACAGTCTGCAAGTATCCTCTTGGCCAGATAATACTTGACAGTAACCTGTCACTAACGCAGTTACCCATTTGTAGACACCCGTCAATTCATTGAGTGTATGATACAAACATAGTTTTGCTCACTAATAGTATGGCATGAGTAGGCTTGTGTTTAGTAAGTAATTTGTGTTCAAGTATGAACACTTGCTCATGAGCTTATGAGCATACCCATTAGATGAGCTTGCTCATGCAACTGATTATAATAAATAAATTTATGCAATTTGGTGTAATATACAATTGCAATTTCAATAAAAATGGATAACAGTGAAATTATTATCTAGGAAGTGAGAAAAATTATTATTTATAGAATCTGGCATCCAAAGAATATAAAAATTCCTATAAAAAAAACAGAGAGCTGCAAAGTATTGGCACTTCTTTAAATTTTTCTCGTTATAGTCGAAGAATTTAGGAAACGAACTTTTGTCTGCGAGTGGGTCTTGCTATGAGAAATTCGACGTTCGTTCCCGTTGTATTTATATGATTACTTATAAAGAATTGTACAGTTATAGATAATATTTTTTTGTTTTTGCTTCTTTGTCACTTCCGTTGTAATTCAAATATAAATATGCTAAAAATGCTCTGGTAGGAAAAAAAAGTTTTTAATTATTTGTGTTTACGACATACAAAAAACGACTTTACTTTACCAACAACGTCGATCTAAAGGTAGTTATTTATTTTCCATTGAGATAAAAAACTGAAAGAAGCCCATAAAAACTTTATTTTATAAACCTGAACAAAAATACAAAGATCTTATTTTTGTCTGATAGTAAAATCTTAAACTTCGAAAAACATAAAATACATTGTTCTGCGTGCCACTTTACATTGCAAGCATACAGTTTGTTTTAAATTTTTTTACATTTTTCTATATTTTATTTTTTTGTTTCCTAAATTGTTTTTTCCCCAAACTTCAGACCTCTTTAGTTTTAGTGGTGGTTTAGAAAATTTCCTCTTAAGAAATATATAAAAACTGTAACACTTTCTTGTAGTATATGAGTATATATGTACATGCATCTAAGTACTTTGCATAATTACTGTGTAGTGCCACTTAAAAAATAAACCACTTTTTTATTTGTGCCCCATAAGATGTCGCATAGTCCTAGTTGTACGGGGTTAATATTTTTCTTCTTTTAAACGTTTTCACCTTCAACTTTGTTACACTCTTTGTGATGTTTTATTTTATTCAGTTTTTTTTTTTTTGTATTTTTGTTCGCTTTTTAAAATGCTTACAAAACCATATTGTAAGCAATTTTTATTAGAGGTTCATTTTTTTGTATCATTCTTTAGTTTTTTTTTTTTTTTTTTTTTTGTGTAAGTAGCTACAAGTATAACATGACTGCAGTGCAATTGTAATATATATATATATATATATATATATATATATATATATATATATATATATATATATATATATATATATATATATATATATATATATATATATATATATATATATATTTTGTTTTTAATTTATACTGTATAATATAAATGAATGCAAGTTTAAATACATAATTCATTTATCTAAATCCCTTTCGAATAACTTTAGCAAAAATGTTAATTTATTAAAAAGCAAACAATACTAAATATTGTTTTAATTTAAATGGTTTTTGTACGAGTTTCTAACAATGAATTTATTGTGTTAAAATATTTGAAAGCAAAATAGTACAACCAACATTTTATTTTTATTCTATTACAAGTTATTAATTAATTAACATTCGTCCATTGTTATTCGAAAAAAAAACGGAATACGGGGGCGTATTGTTTGTTTAGCAATCAATGGATTAAAAATATACATAAATCATACGCCCCCATGTATTAGTGTAGAAAAAACACTGTTCATACGTAATAATTGAAAGTTATATTGTAAAGTGTATTAAATATGAAAAAAATATTGTAATTTCACTTTTAAGAAATATTTTTAGTTTTATCGTCCCTAATACTATTTCATCAGGAATATATCCATAAGACATTTCAACATTAAATCTAGTTTCTCGTCTGTAAACAATTCTATAAACAAATATGTTTGCTCTAACAGAAGAAATATCCATAAAGAAAAATGGTAAAAAATTTTCAATTGCTAAATTAAGGAAGTATGCACGTTCACGTTTACGAACATTTTTAGCAGTTGATGAAACACAAGCTCATAGAGTATGCTACAATGGAACAACACCCAAAACGGAAACATTGCCTAAGAACATGTCATTGCAATTGGATTTGTTTTCAAAAGTATAAAATTTTAGTCACAAGAGGCAAGTACACCACCGTATATGTATTTCAAAGCAGTGTACACACGATAAAATATCCAAAGATCAGAGTACCGAAAAGCTCTAAACTGAGTACCCCTAGATTAACGAGACTTGACAGAAAAATCTCTAATGGTCATAGGCTGTTAAAGCTGTAAAATAAGAAAAATCGGACCAAGGAAAAAAAAGTTCCCCTTAGAAGAACTTTTCCTACCTCTGAAAAAATCAATTTTTTCAAGTTTTCCCATACTTTTGTTTAGCAAATGCAACTTTTATAGTCAGAAAATGTTTAAAACCCTAAACTTCCACCCTGAAGATTCTGACATTCTATTTTTCGCCCCTCCCCCTTTTGTGGGCGGTGACATAAGATATTATTTGCAAAAATAATGTAATTATTAAAAGAAATGGACTGACTACATGCGCCTTAATACCATAAAAATAAAGTTTTTAGGGGCAGGGGGAAGTATCCCTCCAATCACACCCCACGAAACATCCATTTACACAGTTTTAAGCTTTCATGTCGAAGAGAAAAATATTAATAAAAGCAATTTTTATTTTATTACTTTATAGTATTTAATTTATCTAAGAATAATTAATTTATTCATAACTAGCTGTGCCCGCCACTTCGTTAGCGTCATTATTTTGCTTTGAAAGTCCACTCTTAATATTATAGTGTATCAGATATGGTTTATGTAATTACTTAATATAAAGATACCAATCCCTGGGTAATTACTCAGACACATAGGCTTTATATAAAAATCTTAAATTTGTTTAATACTCCAAAATTATTATAGAGTACTGTAAATAGTGTTTTAAATTACCCGCTGACAAAACCAAAAGCTGAGTCGGTAAAATTGCGTACTTTTACTACTTGTTCTCCCTCTTTCTTGGTAATGAGATATTTTTACGAGAAAAAATATCCTATATTTTAAACACGATACTAAGGTACCTCTCCATAAAATATTATTATAATTCATCCAGTAGTTTTTACGTGATGCGAACGCAAACAGACAGACACAAGAACACAGTTTTATTATGTTTAGATAATAAATAATTTACATTAGTAACAAAAAATATTATCTAAAATAATACCAATTAATTTATTTATTTAGAAAAACTTAGAAACCAAAAACATTTTATGACCGACAAAAAGGTTTCTTACTGGTATCTACCTATATGTGTGAAAACAGAATAAAGGTGAAAATTGTAAAAAAAAATCGCAAAAACGCGCAAAGTTTTTTCAGGATCGCGTTGTCCCTCACTCTCAAAAACCTTTTAACTTTTTTTACAAAAAAAAATTAAGAAAAAAATCCTTTTTTAAATTCGAAAGAAATTTCATATCATAAAAATTTAAAATAAAATTTTTCTAAAAATTAGTATAAGCAACTTATAATATAGCCTTTCAAATCGGTACAAATTTAAGAAATTGGCAAGATAAGGTACCTTTCGTCATGTTTCGTCACATATTATATTGACTTTAAGCTGGAGTATATCACATAAAAAAATTGTTTGTTTCCAACCACATTTACACGGTCCACTTTGATGATCGTTAAAATACTAAGAATTTAACCAACTGTGGTATAAGATTGGCAGAAAATTTGCACTTAAATTCTTTAAAATCTTATGAATTATTACTTTAACATAATTCTTGAAAATTATTGTACCACGTTTCACATGAACCTTTTACTTTACAAATATGAAAACTAAACAATATTATCGGGGATTCTAATTAAATTGAAACACCAAATATATGCACGTGCTCATATTGTAGCAAATTAAGTCATTTAGAGGACAAATTTTTATAACAACTAAAATAAACTAAAATAAAACCGTCAAAATCGCACACATGCATATGGACGGACATAACTCACACAAAGTTTTAAAACCTATTTTCTCTCGCTACTGAAATTACAAGATAACAAGTCTTTGTTTGTGTGGGAGGATAGCAATCCACTTCATGAGTAGTTGTAATTTTATGTTTTACATTGTAACCACTTATTTTAACCACATTTTATTATATTTTGCTATTTCATGTCGTCGGTTGTGAAGAATAATAATTTTCTAATATAGATATTTACATAAAATACATGCATACATACATATATATTGCATTTCAAAAAAAAAAAGATGATACAGTGAGTATAGCAATGACGTGCTGTAAAACTGTTCTTTTGTTTTTTCGAAATAAAATGCAAATGAGATAAAAATAACTTTGGTTTTGATGGTTTTGAGGAAAAAGTTTTTACATGACAAGCTTGTCAGCAAGTTATTAAACAAAGTTTTACTTCGCAAAATTTGGTAATATATTTGTTTAACAAAATGACCTTGTTTATTTGCTAGCTACACCGTTTTCGCTTGGAAGTGGAAAAATTTGTATTTATATAGAAAGAATTGTGTTTGAGACAATTGATTTCTGAATTTGATTTTATTTATATGAAATATTAATTTTTGATACTAAATTCTACACAGAAAAAACTTTGTACACTAATTAAAGCTTTTAGTTAGTTTTAGATAAAAATTTAACTAAATTTTTAATTGATTTAATCATTTCTTTAATAAGAAAAGATTTCTCTTTCTTAATTAAATATATATTAATTTTTCATTAATATCGTGCTATTAACCCAAATTATAAATTCACTGAAATTGATTACTACAATATTTGATTTAATTAAAAAATTAATTAAATTTGTAACAAAAACTAATTAAAGCTTTTAATTGATGCAAAATTTTTTTCTGAGTGCAGGAAAATTTAATATGTTGTTTAATATACTTTATTAAAAAATAACATATAAAATATTAACTTACATTATTCTATCGTTTTATTATTTACAGAATGCGTTCATTTGTCGAGGAAAATGAAAAAAATGATCCCCTTATAAATGCACCAGATAAAAAAAATAATCCGTGGGCCGAAAAGGGAAAATGTGTTATTATGTAATATTATCGTAAACCACAAAAATATCCAAATATTAAACAAAAACAGTTGCAACATCAACTGCAACAACTGAAATATAATAGTTATCAGTTACATCACCAACCATTAAATAGCGATTCCAAACATTCCAACAACAATAATAACAATCAAAGTGGCAACAGCAGACAAGTTGCGCAATCAGATCATAATGGCTTTTTAGATGAATATCTTTACAATAATTCCGTAGATCCTACCGATAAATCCCAGTTGGATGATCAATCAAATATACCCGCAGAAGGAAATGAAACTGAAAATGAAAATGAAGAATACACAAGCCCCTCGTTATTTTTTTGCCATACTGAGTCTTATAAAAATAATAACTATTATTATTATAATTACAATTTAAATTATCACGATTTACAAGAAGAACCCTCAAGAACTAATAAATTCTTAACAAAATTACGAAGAAGAACACAAAGAGAAATTTTACAAAGGCCAAGGTTACAGCATTTATTGGTTTTACTTATTTGGCTGCAAGCAAAATTCTGGCGAGTCTTTTACGACACCATTATGAGAGTAACACATTGAACGAATTATAAAAACAAAAGAAAACATCCAACAAGGCGACAAAGAAATGACAAGCCAACTCTTTCCAAAAAATCGATATATCGATAATCTTTACAGAGCAGTTGCCCTATTAAAGTGTCAAAAAAAATTCACCAGTGATGTTAAAATATCGATTAACACATTTCTTTTGTTTCCCATATTCATAAGTTTATTATTAAGTATAATTTTTTTCTTAACTTTATCGAATTCATTTATTATATCGAGATTAATTCGCAAAATTTCTTTAAAACAAAAAATTGAAATATAATAAATTAAAATAAAATAATAAAAATACAATTAAACTTACAGAAAAAAACTACTCATGAAAACTTGGCTTTCTTTATTTCTTTTCTTTTCTCTTCTATGATTTGTTTTGTTTGTCTGTTTTCATTCAGCTTTTCAGTTTATTCATTGATCTCCTTCATCGCTCATATACCTATTGTCATCACTATCATTACTCGTACTAACAAGAGAATCAAAAAAACGAAACTCACAGCTAAATCATTCTGAAAAAACAAAGCCCACCACCCTCTTTTATCTATGTTAATGTTGAAAACATTTAGAGAATAATGTAAAGCAAACTAACTATTTTTTAGCAAACGATTTAACTAAAAACAATTGCCAAAATTAATACTCCAATATTTATTAAACAATCTTCGTTATAATAACTTAAGAAAAATTATTAACAAAATTTTATATGAAGGTTTCCTTAAACGCTGTCAACTTGATATTAACTTTTTTTCAGTTTCTAGTTCGTTGTTAAAAATTATGGGCCTCATTTTCTAAAATGCAACGCTACAGCAGAATTTATATAAATTATTGAAAAAAAAAATCGAAAATTTCAAAATTTTTTTTAATAAATTCTTTTGTTTTTTAACAAAAACATTTTAAAAAATATTTTTTTTTATATAAATTCTGGTGTCGTGTTATGTGTTAGAGAAATAATAAATAACATTACTTTAATCTAATTATTGAATTGAGCAAAAATTAACTACCATGTAGTGAAATAAGAAAAACTTAACTTAAAAGTTATAAAAAAAAATTATTACAATCTCTCAAACGATTTCGAAACTATTTTGGTTTTGAAAATCAGGCAGATAATTTCTATAATAGTTATATTCTTTATGATTTTTAAAATTCTAGCCGTTTTGATTTAATAATTCTTTTTAATATTCTACTAAAGCCCCGTTTCTGTAATTTTAGCGAGGAATTTTTTATATGAAAATATAATAGTCAACCTGTTTTACACAGGGTGGACTAGAGTTAATCATGAACTTTTTAATATAAACTAATGAAAATATTGATTTATTCTAGCTGAACCTGTGTAAAACAAGATGAATATAATAATTATTTTTAAGTAAAAGTTTTCTCACTTTAGTAACAGAAACGAGCCACATACTTTGTTTATACTTCATTTCAATTCGTCTTTCCTCACAGCGAATTCAAATAAAATCCAAGAATAAAACCATTTTTATTTCTTATCAAAGTCTTGATAGGATTCAAATATTGGTATATACTTGGATTGCATTTAAATACAGAGTGAGAAAATACAATTTGAGATTAAGTATAAACATGGCAACAAATAATACAGAAAAAATTTTGTTCACCAATTAAAGGTTTTAATCAATTTTAAATTAAAGTTCAATTAATTTTTTATTGATTCAAATATATATTTGTTTAAAACAGAACAAAAAAAATCCTAATTAAAGAATTAATTGAAACAATTAATTAATTTATTAAATTTTAATCTGAAAATAATTAATGGTGGAAATATTTTTTTCTGTGAAAAAATAAAATTATTAAAAAAAAACTCAAAAACCCCAAATCAAAAAATATTTTTTAAACTGAAATTTTAATAAATTTCTTTAGGCAAATAAGTTTGAAAAAATCAAATCTATAATTTAAATATGAACACAAAAAAGTATTTTTTACCAATTAAAGATTTTAATTAGTTTTAGATTAAAATTTAATTAAATAATTAATTGATTTAATTATTTCTTTAGCCAGGAAAATTTTTTGTTCTCTGTTAAACAAATATATATTAGAATCAATTAAGAAAATAATTGAATTTTAGTTTAAAATTAATTAAGAACTTCAATTTGTAAAAAAAATATGTTTCTGTAAATTAGTTAAATTTCGAAAATATAATAATTTAACATTAATTTTCGTTAAATTTATGTAAAACATTAGCGAACATCGCTGCGATAAAAGCCTTAAAAGCCTAAATATTTTTACCAAATTTTCTTTGATTTATAAACTATTTAAAAAAAAATAAATAAAAGGTAGCAACAATAAATAAAAAAGAGAATTAATAAAAAACACAGATAACCAACAACGCAATCTAGCTGACTACACAGTAGAGTAAAATATACAAAAATTTAGAGAAACTCTATAAAATACAAATGATTCATTCATGCAATTAAATATACATTTAATTAAGTATAATAATTAAATAAAACAAATTTGCAGCTGGAGAAGCCCCCAAGGATTTATTTAAAACAATATTTACTTTAGAACGAATTGAGACGCTGCTCTCGCTGCATAAAATAACTAAAATCGAATAACTTTTTGTAGAAGTTTTAAATTTAAATTAAAAAATTATAAAAAAACCCTTAGAAAGAGATTACATATAATTATTAAATATACATACATAAAAACATAATTTTAGCTTAAAAACAAGAACAATTTATATACGTTCATACATTCTTTACAATACTGCATATAATAACAAAGAAAAAGAAAGTCTACTGCAAATGTAGAGCTGATAAACTTCAAACAAACAAAATATAAAAGACGCTGATCTTCTGGTTTAAATAATTAAAATAAAACAAGAACAAAAACAAAAATAATATTTATAAAATTTTAAAATTATATACGATATACATACACGCATATATTTATTAGTTTATGTCTCAAAGTATTACAATAAAATGTAGCGAATAAAAAAAATATTAACGATATGAAAACAAAAAAATATTATTATTAAAATTAAACTACAAGATAAAAAGTAATTTTTAAAACTAACAACAACAAAAGAAAAGCTTACAATTTGAAGAGAACAACATCAGTACAACTTGTTGTAATTATAGTTCATATTTTTAAATAATTATATTTTTAATTAATTTTAATATTTTCTGATTAGATTAAAAAAATTAAATTAAAAAAAAACAATTAAAGATAAGTTTAATAAAAATTAATCACTATTTTTTTTTAATATTATTAACTTTCATGACAGCAAAATAAAAAAAAAATAAAATAAAATCAATTTTATAATATTAATTTAAGTATTACATAATTTATATTTAAGACCTTAAGGCGTTAAAAACAAACAACAACAAAAACAACTGCAAAAAATATATATGAAAAAAGAAATAATCCCTCAAGCCCAAATGAAAGGAAATATAACGAAAAAGAAAAATCGAGGACATTATACACGATAACGGGTCGAAATAGGACCCGTTAAGGAAGTGGTCATTAAAATACAGGAAAAGGAATAGCAAAGACGACGTTATTTTTAACACCAACCACAAATTATAAAGATTCGGTTTTGTCTCTTGTTTCAGACACAAATTGAACTAAATTTTTAATTGATTCAATCATTTATTTAATAACAGAAGTAGTTTTTTTCTTTCTTAATTAAATATATATTTGATTTAATTCAAAAATTAATAAAATTTGTATTAAAAACTAATTAAAACATTTAATTGCTGCAAACATTTTTTTCTGCGAACCAGTAAAAAAAAATATTTTTTTTTTTAAATTTGGTTAAATTTTCGATAAAAAAGTGAAACATCGATATATATTTCGCTTCATATGTAACGATATACATATGTATATCGATATTTCGATATTACAATATATTGATATTTCGATACATCGATATTATTGCCAAACACATGAAGAAAGTACATACTTTTAATTTAAAAATAAAAGTACTTTTAATATAAAAAAAATAATTTGATGCCTTACAGCAGCGGTCGTGCTGATGATCGATAGTATAAACAAAACATTTCTGCTAGAGAAAATATACTCTCGTATCGATCGCAGCGCTATGAAATGAAATAAGTTGCTTTTGTTGTTTCTAACACAAGCATTTAATGTGTTGGCATGTGTTTGGCCAAAACAGTTACACAGTTATAACAACAGAAACAAAAATATTTTCACCAATTAAAGGTTGAATCAATTGAAAATTGAGTTAGTTTTAGATTAAAATTTAATCAAATAATTAATTGGTTCAATTATTTGTATAATTAGGAAATTCTTTTGTTCTCTTTTAAACAAATAAATGTTTGAATCAATTAAAAAATTAATTGAACTTTAATTTGAAACTTATTAAAACCTTTAATTGGTGCAAACAAATTTCTCTGTGAATAACAAACATAAACTCATATTTTTACATAAAAACTATCGTTGTGGTCTACCTTCAGCGGACTCGGGCAATTAATAGACAATTGTAAAAAAACAGAATTCCTTAGATTCAAGCAGCATCCTCTGTTGAAGAAACTCGCCTGCCAAGCGGCTCATATTTTTGGGTATTGGAAAATGTACTGCTGAAGCTATTCTAAAGAAGAAACCTGGAATCAAGAGCAACTTACCAGCAGCAAAATGTTTGCAATCAAGCAAGGAGAGATATAAATCGGTGTTGTTTTAGCTAAGTGCTAAACAGAAATATAAATTTTTATGCCCAGATATTCTGCTATATACACTATATCTGACACAAGGAGTTTGGCTGTTAAAGTTGCGTTGCAAATGTTGTTAATATAGACATGCGACAATCTTGAATGTAATTAACCTTGCTATAGTGATGGAAAAAGAGCCATAAGTAAATTTAAGGGGTCATGTTGATCATGTTGATTCATATTGTGGCGGGATTTTTTATTATGCAAAATAACAAATGAGATTTAAAAAGTCTACCGAATTTCGGTACTTTTAAATAAATATCGATATATCGCTATTACAAATATCAACGAATTTTATCGATAATTTTATGTAACTTATCGATATGTATGCCAGAAAAAATACGATAACGGATCAAAAAGTCTCAGCTCTGTGAGTAACAACAACTAATTAAGGAAAAGAGCAAGAAATAAATTTGCAAATACTTTGCTGGAAAGTTAAAAATCATGTAGTTTTAAGTTAAAAATAAACATAAAATTATAAAAAAACAAAACGACCTTTTTATTAAAGGCACACACAATTATGACTTACTTTACCAAAATTAAAATACATTGTAGTAAGACAGTAGCTGCAAAAGATTTCATTTACTGAAATTTATAAATTCCACAGTCTGTAGCTTTATGTAAATTTTTTTCAAAATACTAAAAATCTTCTTTACACTACGAGTACTACAATGATGTCAATGACAATTTTGAGATCATTACTTTTTACTAATAATGATTTCTTTAAAAAAAAATGTTAGATATAACAAATCTGTGGATTTTTGACAAAACAGCTTAAATCGAGTTAAGACAATTATCCAAAATGTAAGTTTGTTTAGCTAGTATTTTGGTGCAATCGGCATATTTTAAAAAAATCAGCTTATATCTATTTAATTTTAAATTAATTTCTCCTGTCCTCGAAATTTGAAAAAATGAATTTAAGTTGTTTTGTCAAACATTAACTGATCACATAATAACATTAAACATTTTATTTAAGTACTTAAAACGTATTAAACATTTATTAAGCAAAAATATACAATATTAATAATATTTAAATACTTTATAATTATTAAAAAAATATAGAATTAAATATTTAAAACAAATATATAAATATAATATTTACATAATTGGAAACGAGAAAATGGAAACCTTAAAACAAGCAAGTGAATGGAGTGGTAATAAAAATCCGGAAGCTGGCATTAAATCATCAAAATCAAAATGAATTTTTGAAAAACAAAAACAATAAACATACAGGGGGTTAATGCGTATCTCGATTCGAAGAAAACAAGGTATATTTCATACATACTCGAATGATTTCGAAAGAAATCATTTTCGAAACACAAAGTACCATTTTAAAATATTTATTCGAATGTATTTTTTTTTAATCGTAACAGGCTGTTACCCCCCTTTGCTCAAAAGGATTTATTTGACAAGGTGTCCTAAAAAACTGTCAATGTTTAGATTTAATTTGTCAAACGAGTTGAAAAGCAGTTAATAAAAACAAAAAAACAAAAAAATATATATTAATTTAAATAAAAACGAAAAATTCTATTTTACAATGATAAGTCGGTGTTGTTATAAAAGTAAAAAATAAAAAAATTAAACATGTTAAATTGATTTAAAATTTTAACAATATATTTATAAAGTTAAAACAAGTTTACTCTAACATTTTCAAACATAAAATTACTTATTAATAAAGTAGTTTTAATTGCATTGTTAATATTATTAACAACAACATAATTAAATAAGACAGATACCAACAAAAACAAAACAAAATGTGTCAAATTTATTTAACTTAAATTTAAATATTTATTAAATAAAATGATTCAAAAAGTTGCCCAATCAAACAAAACAAAAAGAATTAAAAATCAATTGTAAAGCTCTTAATGCGAGCTTTTGATTTTTTAATTGTTTAACAAGTTAAGTGATATAAAAAATAGAAACACTTAAACTACATTAATATAAAGCAAAAAGAAACCTAACAAAATATTTAGTCAATAATTTAAGTATCAGCATAATGATTTTAAGGAATTTAAAATATAAAGTTAAAATAATTGAAAACGATTTTAAAATGTTCGAGATTAAAATCATTAATTCATTTGATTTACCATCAATCATATGTGTAAATGAAATAATGAAAAACCAAACTTAATCGTAAATCTTAAATCTAAACAAATTCTTTAAATAAAATAGTGCAACACTATCTGAAACTTTAGTGGAGATTCGTTAAAATACTCCCCTCTTAAAAAAAGAACCACAAAAACAAAAATATTGCTTGTGTTTTATTTAAGTTCCCAAAAGAGTAAAAAGCTTTTAATCCTTTTTCAAGTATTTGCTATATCTTCCTTATGTCCTTGATTAAAGATTTTTTTTCATTAATTTTATTTTTAATTTTTTTTTTCAATAAAGTTTTTACTTTTATTTGTTAATTAGAATTTGATTTTTTTATTTTAATTTTACTTTTTTTTTAAATTTCTTTTAAACTAAAATATATTTCAGAAATATAAAAGTGTTTAAGGTAAGTACTCTTATACATATTCTTATACATAAGTTTAATGTTGTCCGTGCTAGCATGCCAAATGTGTTTTATAAGACACCAGAGTTCTTCACACATAAACTAAATGTCATAAGCGACCAGGAGTATTTTGAACATAGACCAAAAGTATGACATTAAAGTAGTCTATTTAATATAACCATATCCTATTGGAGGAACAATCAATCCAGCTCAACATTACATCGAAGTAACCCAAAGCTCCACCATGTAATTATCCTAAACTTCTTGTCCCTATTCATTAAATTTGTGTTTGAATGCTTGTATTCACTTCGATTATCGAATGATTGGAGTGATTTAAAAAAGGCACGGTTTTCTTTTTTTTTTCAAGTAAAACCGGGTTTCACTAACCGTAATGTATGACTTCGGACTCTGGTGCATAAGACATAAACTCACAACATACGGGAAATTCTCCCGTATGTAAATAATGATTGAAGAGTCTCTCGGGTTCGGCATGTTTTCACTAATGTCATCTAAGTTTTAAGGGAACATCTAATTTTACGTTATATTTTTGTTTATAAAAAGAAAAAATAAATAAAACAAAACGAAATATTCAATTTAAGTATATAACTCGAAACAAAAAACCAGTTTATGAAATAAATAAATCCGGTTTATAATAAAACCGGAAAATGGAAAGTACCTGGTTTTTCGAATATTATGACAACTACGAATATTATGACAACAAAAGAAAAAATAAAACGAAAAGAAACGAAACGAATTCGATTCAAATATATAATGCAAAACAAAAAACCGGTTTGTCAAATAAAAAAAACCGGTTAATAAAACCGGAAAAATGGAAAATACCTGGTCTAACCATACATTCCAATCATTTTTGAAGCAACAAATAAACTTGTTTTAGCGATTGTGATCACTACAAAGCAACAATGACATATTATTGTTTTTTGTATTGTTGTATTTGTTGTAGAGACGCCACTACCCAGTAAGATATATATACCTCAATACAATAAAAGCCAAGATTCACTATCCTACACAATCTTACGATTTAATCACAAAAAAAATCTGATAGAATTCTGTCCTACTCAAAAAATCGTTTCATAATGGATTTGTAGATGCCACGCTATCATACATAAAAGATTTTGCAACTCTGATGGCATCGAAAAATACTTTTTTATGAATTTTTTCAAAATTTTATCAAATCGTACAGACCTGTCAAAAAGACTGTCACACACATACATTTCGAATCCTCACTATCATACTTTTTTAGCACACATGCTATTTTTGAAAGATCGTACGACTGAGTATGATAGTGAATCATGGCCTTAAATAATATGACACAAATTTGTGAAAGTGTGTTTCATGTACATGTGTATGTATATGTCATCTGCCAAAATCATATGTAAGTATATTAATTTTATATGACTTTAAATGCTCAAGATTTTTTCCTATATTTATTGAAAAACTGAAATTTGTGTTCAAATAAAACATAAAATCCAATAAATGCCACAGAGAATTCCATGAAAACGGAGGGTGAAAAATGTTACAAGACACAAATGCAAAATATTTGAAATAAGCACATGTGAGGTGTGAATAATATACAAACGACAAAGTTTTTATTTTTAATTGTTTTTTTTTACAAAGCATCGAAAAGTATGCCATAACACAAACACAGATACAACTATACTGCCATGTATAAGAAATACATATCGTTGTATGTTTGCGTTTGGCTTGTTGTAAAACATCGCATAGAAAAGCATTGACTCGGAAAATTGTAATTGACATTTCAAAATGTTTACTTTAATTGAAGAAAAATCACCTTAAAAGTTACTTTTTATTTTTATTGTTTAAAAATATGTATCGGGAAAACAAAAATATTTTATATCACATACATACCATAGATAACACATAGATGGCCAACTCTCCAAATGTCAAAAACGTGGCTTCAAATTTCTTTTCACATACGGGTACGGTGTGAATTCAACACACTTAGGGGAGTAAAATTTAACAATTATTTAACAATTTATTGTTTTTAAAATTTTTTAATAAAAAATAAATTTAATTTTATTGACATTTGTTTGGTGAAATTTATTTGTACACAGTATTGTATTTTTTGTCTTTTAGGGGATGAATATTTTCAAATCAATATAGCAAATATTTCAAATTAGCATTCAATCTAAAGTTTTTCGCACATAAATAAATTAGGAAAATACAAAATTCATATTTTTATCAAAAACCAAAAGAATTATTTAATTTTAACATCTAAAATTGAACGTAAAAAAAAATATTCTGTTTTTCCAAAATATTTTATACAACTATGGGGAGTTTAGGTGCTGTGGGGAATTAAAAAAAAACCAACACTTATACAATTTTGCCTACCAATACATTCTTAGACTTAGGTTTTTTGACAAGAGACTTAGGTTTTTGACGTTTCAGGTGACTATCTATGTGTTATCTATGATACATACTATGTAAGTATGTATATTCGCCATTTTCTTAAAATATTTCTTGCTACCAATATACCACTATTAATAATGTCGTACAGTGGGATATTTAATCGATAAATGGAATTGAAAAAAATGAAACCTCACATGGCTATAGAAGAGATCTATTGGAGCTAAAATTTTGAGTTCGGTAGTTTTAGTACTTAGGATGATGGCATCAGTTCAACCCAGTTGCCAATTTATTATTTTAGATCCGATTTAAAAATTTTAAATTAAATTCTGGCTTTAGCTCAAGTCAAGCTCTACAAAATACATTGCTTGACATATATGTAGGTTACCTCATACAGTTTAGGACACTTTCGACTTTGAAAATATATATATTTTTTTTTTTTGACTCAATTCCTTAAAATTTTGGGTAAAATTTTGGGAAAAAAAATGGACGTCAAATTTTTATTAATTATTCTAAAAATTGTTTTCAAAAAGTTTTGATATTATGAAAAACAAAAAAATTTTAAATTTATTTGACTCGTAGAACTAGAACCTTCAGAATAGACCTACATTAAACAAGAAATACTTACATTAAACAAGATTTTCTGTAATAGATTTAGCGGAATAACAAAACTAAAACCTGCTAAAATATTTATTTATCTTAAGGTAAAAAATAAACAGATGTGCGGCTATAGTATAAAATTCGTAACGACTTATAGGGAAGTTTTCGATACCAAAAATCTGAATTAACTGAAAAATTAAAGTTGTAAGAACCGAATAAATTTTGGTACTCAGAAAAACATAATCTCACATCACTAGCAAACATTTTTTGTTTATGACAAATACCAAGGTATATTTATTTTACTCGGTAGTGGCGTCCCTACAACAAATACAACAATACAAGAACAACGTGGCATTTTGTTGTTGCTTTGTAGTTCGAAATGTCAAAAAACATAGAAGAAAATTGAGAAGGCGTGTATGTGTTTTATTGCTTTCTCACTTCTACACTATAAAATTTCTGAACACATAAAACTTTTGACATGTCGAACTACTAAATCAGCTGGGCGCACGACACTACCTAGTAAGATAAATATACCTTGACAAATACCGTTCAAATATTTAGTTTTGTTTTAAGAATCAGTTTTCGGTGCTTCTGAAGTCAAATTTTTAAATATGCAACAACATTTTTATAAGTTGAACGATTAAAATGAAATTTTCTCTAGATATGTAATAAGTCAACGAAAATCAAATGGTAAAAAATTTGCTGCATTAAGGTAAAGAAAATCCCACAATTCCCAAAATAAATCCCAAAAACTCCCAAAATTTTAATTTTGTAGTATTTTGCTCATATAGTCCACATATGGACTAGGGATCATGAAATACCTTCACCAATAATTGGGAGTATACATAGCTTTATTACAGCAGTATTCTTTTCCCGATCCCAGCTTTGAGATTTCAGAACATATAGGCTAAAATCAAAAAATAAGATTGACGGCCATTTTTAGGCTAAACTACACAAAAATTCAATTTTTTAAATGAAAATCGTCTAGTTTTTAACTCAGAAAAGATATAATCTTGAATTTGTTTCACAATATTTTAAATTTCGCTCACTAACTATGGGAAAAAATTTAGGAAAATTTGATAAAAATTGCTTAAAATATTAAAAATAAAAATATATGTATATAAAAAAATTTAATTTTTAAATGCTTAACTCTCATTTTAAAACACAATTTACAGACTAAACCATAATTTTATAGGTATTAACTAGACGTTTAAGACCATGTATCATTTTAAATCAAATTTAAATCAAACAAAATTGAAGAAATGCCAAGTTCTAAATGAATTAGCAGGTGCGAGGAAACCAACTTTAAGACCACAAAGAACCACCTCTGGCAAGTGGATGGTGTTCACAAATGGCAAATTATTTCCAAAATATTTTTATTCTGACCCACTGCGCAATGTGCGACGGTCAATTTTCAGACAAACTACCGAAATTTCTTAGCGTATTCGTTACGACAAGTCTGAATCCAACAAACTGCCAAAATTTTTTAACGAAATCCTTACGACAAGTCTGACTTTGGTTTGGTGGGTTATTATCGTGAAATTGGATTTTCTCCATTAGCCTCTTTTTGTACTAAATACAGCTAGAAAACTGAAAATTTTCATTTTCGGACATTTTTAAAACTATTCTGGGAATTGTGGGATTTGCATTATTCAATCTAGTATTTTTATTCATTTTGTTTTCTCTTTTATAAATTTTTATATAATTGCAAAATTTTGTTAGAAAATTATCTCGATATTTTCTTCAAAAAATTGTATCACAATAAAAAAATTAGAACATTATTTACAGTTTTTTTGCAAACGGTTTTCTACAAATTTGTAAAATATTTAAAATTGAATTCATTAAAAAAAAATGATAAGCCTTGTTGTATGATACCTACCTTTTTTGTCGGTTAACGAAGTTATCAAAACATACATATCGCACTTGTTCCTCTAAAGAGAGTCAAAATTATAAAATTTGCAGTAAAGGCAAAAAACTTTTTTTCAATCTACTTTCATATCAAGAAGAATGATAAAACTGTATTTTTTGTGGCGAAAGAGTAGAGAAAATTATGTAAAAATTTTACAGTGTGTAGATATGATCACTTTACATCGATTTCTTGCAAAAAGTGAAAATTGAAAAAAAATTTGAGTTCTGTAGTAAGACGATTTAAACTGATCCAAAAACTGATGTGTTAGTGAGTTTATTCTCTTTTTACATAATTTTTTCGGGTAAACTTGAATTCAGTCAAGGAAAACACAAATGAAATAATTTTTCTTTGTTTTTTTTTTTTTTAACTGCAGAATATAAATAATTAAATTTGTCAGTTTTATTTTACTTTAATAATTCTTCAGTGGTGCCAATATGTCATTTGCAATCATTTAATATTTTATTGCCAAAAAAGCCTTAAATTAAAAATGTTGCAATACTGTTTGTTTTGAGCTATTTTATGTTGTGAACTTTTTTGTAATTTTAAATTTTAAAAAGAGTGTTTTTTAATTAAGTCTCTTTTGAACGAAGTTTAACCAAAAAGTATAGAAACCATAATTAAAGCTGCAATCACTTATCTTGAATGGCCAAAATTTTTTATATGCAGTTTGACATTTTTCTCAGCGAGTGAGAGAAGTGATTTTTTCCGGATAACTGTCAGCTTGAATTGGTTTAATTTTAATATTTGTCCGGACCATGCCGAATTGATACCAGGTGAGAGCACTATGGCGACAACTACAACAAAACAACTTGGAAATTTTATATAAAATAATGTATTTTTGACAATACATTAGCCATTACATAGCCAAAAAAGGAGAGCAAAAAAAATAATCCCTTCCACCTGGCATGAATTCGCCTTGGTCCGGATCAAGGCTGTTTGTTTTCCTGGACAAATACGCTATCATACAAAAATGATATAACAAATGACAAATGATTTCAATAACAATTTACTTGTATTTTACGGTAGAAATCATTCACGATAGAAAAATTTGGGAGTTTTTTCATATAATAATTATTCGTGATTGGGGTGAATGAGTCCAAAGCTTGAAGAGATTATTTTAAAAACTTTTTTCACCGAGAAAGGAAATGTTTTGATTGAGTGCTGCAGGGATGTAAATAACTAACAAAATATTGAAATTCACTAAATTTTAATTTTTTTATTGATCAATATTAATTTTATATTAAATAGTTTTGTTTTAAGATAATAAATAATTTAATAATTTATTTGTTGTAGAGGATTTCTGTTTGATGTGATTTATTTTCCATAATTGCATTTAATTGTTTAGTTTTTTCTTTTTTCTTTTTTTTAATTAAAACTTTTTGCAATAGAGAAGTTTGTATTTAATTAAAATGTATTTTTGTCATAAAAAACTCTTTAGATTAGGTGGTGTTTTTTTTAATACTTGGATTGGATTTCAAATAATGTTATTTTAATCAAACGTTAATATTGTATTAATGTGTATGATTTTTTGAATAATATTTAATTATAATAGACACAAAATGTTGAATGTTTTGTTTTTGAATGAACTTTATGCATAACTATGTAGATATCATGTTTTGCTCTATAATAAATGCAATTAAAATTTAAAGAGGGTTCGTTCGTTAAGATGCATTTGACTACTTAAAATTTAAGAATTTACGAATAACAAATATTATTTATTGATTTTCACTAACATTTATTTAGTTTAAACGTATAAATTGATAATTAATTATAAATTTATTAAATTTTTTAATTGTATATAGTTAATAATAATTGCAAATTGTTTTATTTATGAAACACACAAATCATCTATAATTAATTAATATTATTTAGTGACTTCTTAAATTTATTATGTATTTATCTCTTTTGTCTCTTTTGTATAATCAAGAGATTTTGCTTTTACACAACCTTTTTGCTCAGTATATGAAATGTTAATAGAATGTAAATAAACGTGATCAATTTGTGCTCGCCTGCTGTTCGTTTACAGGTTAAAATCTATTTGACATTAAGTACAATTAGGTTAATTTTATGTTTGTTAAAAAAAAATATTAAAGAAAAAACTTTCACGATAATTTAAAGTTTTTGAATTAAATTTTCAATCTATTTTCTAACTTTTACATATGCATAGCTAAATACTTTTGTTCTTAAAATCCCTAAGCCCGGGTTTTTAATTAATTATAGAGATCAGAAACTGAATGATAAGGAATCGTTAAAAGCATCTATAAGGGATATCAACGTACACAGAAAAAAATATTTTCACTAATTAAAGGTTTTACTTGGATTCAGATTAAAATTTATTTAAATAAGTAATTGATTCAATTATTTGTTTAATTAGAAATTTTTTTTGTTTTGTGTTGAACGAATATTTATTTGAATAAATTAAAAAATTAATTGAATTTTAATTTAATTTAAAACTAATTAAAATCTATAAATGGTGCAAAAACTTTTTTCTGTGTGGGATAGAAAATAATGTGGGTCTTTTTTTGCCTTACTTTTTCAACTGAAGTAGCTACTAAAATGGAGGGACTTACGACTTACGAGACTTAATATAATTTTTTTATACAAAAAATTATTCATATAATTTAAAAACGGATTTAATGATTTAAAAATTAAATTCCATCGACACTAAACCCTAAACAAAATCCCACTCTCTCAGCTGGGGCTATCAGAGCAAAAAATAATTAAGTGGATTTAGAGATTTTAGAAACTGAGAAACAGAGAAAAAAATATTTTCACCCATTAAAGGTTTTAATTGGTTTCAGATTAAAATTTAAATAAATAATTAACTGATTCAGTTATTTGTTTAATTAGGAAATTTGTTATTCTGTTTTAAACAAACATATGTATGTATATTTGAATCAATTAAAAAATTAATCGAACTTTAATTTAAAACTAATTAAAATCTTTAATTTTAAAATTTTTTTTTTTTTTCAATTTTAGAACTCATGGCTCGTAGAAAAGAAGTATAGAAAACTATAATTATTGAATTGCCAAGAAAAGATCTACTGAGGTCACTAAAAAAATTAACGTTTTTTTAATAAAAATTTTCAATATATTTTCAGTTTTAATAAAGTGAAAATATTACTTTTGGTTTCTTATTATTAGTATATAAACATTAAATTTGAATCTTTTTTATTTTATTTTTTTTTTTTTTGTTGCCTTTGTAAAAGTATAAAAGTGAATATACATGATTTCACATAAAAACGTTTATATTTTCTTTGCCGTTTGTTGATTTTTATATCAAAGATATGCGCATTTTGCTATGTTAACGTTTCATGTTTTTATTATTTATTTTCTAATGTTTTTTAAATAAATATTTTTTTCTTAATTTTATTCATATAATATTCGCTTGTATAACATTTATTTTATTATTATTATTATTTAAAATTAATTTTTAGCATTCTTTGTTTAAAAAAAAAAACGATGTATGTATGTATGTATTTGTTGTATATTATTGTGCGGTGTTAATTTTTAATACGCTTAATTTTAATTTGGTTTTTACAAATATAAAATTTTATATCAAAACTGTATTCAATAATTTTATATAAAACGATTGCTTTTTGTTGTTATATAGTGTGTGTGTGTTATAAATTTTTCTCTTTTTTCTTTCTTTTTATAATATTGATGGGTTATTTTTAATACGTTAATTAAAATTTAATGTTTAAAATAACGGTTCTATTCCAGCTGAAATTTTGCCAGTCGTGTGCTCACACTTACATACATATTTGACGAAAAACACGGCGTATATTTTATATGCAAGGCGAATTAATAAGAGGGCGTATTCAGGCCTTTTTCCATATAAAATATAATTATTTATAATTAAAAACTAAATTACAAATTATTTATAATAATAACATTTTGTTGTTTCTGCTTAAGGTCTTGGTATAAATAAAATCGAAGTGACAATTTGTAAAGAAAAACAAGTGAAGACACTATAGAATATTAGAAGAAAAAATATCCCTGAAGATGACAAAAAAAGGTTGGAAAAAATATCGGATAAATAAAATTATTTAAAAAAATTCAATTTTCCTTTTTTTTAATTTATTTATACCAAAACCTTAAGCCGAACCAACAAAATTTAATTAGAATAAAAAGGTCTATAACTCATAAACTTTTAATTATTTATAATTTTATTTTATATGAAATTTTACATTTGGATTTAAAAAATAAGCTGAGCATTAACGCCACTGCCAACAACTGTTATGGATTCGCCTTCATCACCTTTAGTTGATGTAATGATTTTCCATCACAAAAGTTCTGTATAAAAAAATTTTAAAACAAAATAAAATGTGTTGTTTCCTTAACTGTTAAGCCTTATGACAAGATAAGCTTGTCATTAACTTGTGATTTAATATAAAAAAAATTCTGAACTAAAATTGTTGTAAATAATTTTTGGTTTTTAGGCAGAACACTATCACCTCATAAGAAATTATTTGTATACTTCTTTTAAACACACGTACACTCTTAAAAAAATGTTCGAACATTAATTTTGTTTATTGTAAATATTTTTTTTTTTCTCTTTTTGTATCTTTTTCTGTATATATTTTTTTAATGCACAACATCGATATATTAAAAAAATAGTAAAGACTTGATGAAGAATAATGTCTAGCTAGAGAAACATAAAATGGAGTTGGGTGTGTGTTTAAAAATCGATCGAATTAAAGATCAAATCGGTTTTTAAAAGCAAAAAAAAAGACTGTTTTAATAGTAACTTTAAAATTTTATTCGTGTAAATTTTTATGCGTAAAGTGCATTTAGCAAAATTTTTATTTCATATTATCCGTAATGTTCATTATTTTATCTGTAATTTTCTTTTAAATGTTGATTTCGTAATTTAAAAAAAGCAAATCTTTAATTACATTATCCAATTTTTTGGAAATTATAAAATGTAATTAATACTGTTTTACCAATAAGCTTTTTAAAGGATATTTAAAATTTAATAATACAATTGATTCACAACCCCCTTGCATATTAAAACATTCGTTCATTCAAAATTCAGAACACCGAACCGATTGTATTGTTAAACCACAATAAAATAGATATTTTAACACCTAAATAAAGTTTTGTTAAAAATATAATTCTTTTTATTCCACAAACATTTTTGATTCAAAATAAAACTAATAAGATATTCGAAAGTGGTCAATAGAACAAGTAAAAATTCAAATTAATTTACTTACGAAAAGTTTTGCGGGTTGGGATTACAGTACAGGTGGGTATAAAAATTTAAAGAACGTTTTTTTCCACAAACGTTTTTTTTAATATAAAGTAAAATAAATATTTGAAAGAGGAATACGAAATCAGCTTAATTATTCGGAGGATTCCACTTTCGAATAAAATTTTTCGAATTCGAATTACAGAACAGTTTATAATAAAGAATAAAATACACAAGTTTTTAATGTATTTTCCTTTCTTAAGGATTTATTAAAAAAATTACATAAAATTATTTTCCTTCTTTGCCCTTAGACTTTAATTTTTCTAATATGAAGATCAATTACATACATATTTAGCTGTTAAATATGTAAATTACTGGAACTTCTGTTCTTGTAATTACAAACATGCTGTTTGTCTTTTTCATACTTTATAAAAATTTCCAATATTAACATCTTTAAACATTTATTGATTCTAATAAAATTTAAGATATGATTTAAATTAAAGTAAAGTTTTTTCTCTTTATTTTAAGTGTTAAGCACCATTTAAATTTTTTTTAAAGAAGAAAGATTTTACTTGCACGGATAACTTATATATTTTTGAATAATAACATAATTTTTTCTATTTTTATAATATATTTTTCGTAATTTTTAATAATTTGGCAGAGTTATTTATTTATAAATTTATACTTTTTATTTTAAATGATTTTAATTATTTGAGATAAAGAGAAAATGTAGTTGCATATAAACTGTTTTATATTGAAACTCTTGTGTTTCGATTTATATTGGAAAAGGTATGTTTTACTTTCAACTTTTCGCAAAGAAAATAAAAAAATAAGTTGTTCTTATAAAAAATATTCGTTGTATTTGAAAAAATTCTATACTTTTTTTCTTTTAGGCTTAAACTTTATCGTTTTTTTTTCATTTTTAAAAAATTTCACTTACATTAAATAAAGTGTTAAAAATGCGCCCAAAAACTTTTGATATGCGAAAAAAAATATTTTCGGATATAAAAAACGCTTGCAAATTAGCATTTCCTTTTTTAGTATTATGTATTTCAAAAGGTAGCTAAGACAATAAACAAAAACATAAAAAAGTTTGATAAAAAATTTTATTATTGAATTTTTCATACAAATGAAACTTGAAATATGGAAAAGCAAAACAAACATAAGAAAATAACAGCAAATCAACGAGAACAAAGTTCGTTTATAAAATAAGGTTTAACTTAAAACTAAAAGTAATCGAATAAAAAACACAATGTAGAAAATATAATGTTCACTATTAAAAAGTACAGCATAAGAACAAACCAAACAATTAAATAACAATAAATTAAATTGAAATGAAATTCATACAAACGAAACTGAAACCAGAGAAAGAAAAATACAAAAACAAAACAAAAACAATTTTATTTACTTAAAACTAGATATTTTAAAAATATGTTGTTTTTAGTTGTATTCTTTTCAATAATTTTTTTTTTTCGATAAACACAATAAAGTGGGTTTTCTTTGAAATACATTTTTAGAAATAACATCATTATGAAAGCAAAAGTGTGTATAGATGAATATAAAATAAATAAAAAAAAATTCATCGCAGCAAACGGAAAAAAATTAATTCTGTGCAAAGTTAATCCATTTACCAAATGGTGTCAATGGCGAATTTATTCATTTGCCCGCCACATTGCTTAAAACGTCAAACTATTTATATGTACAACGAACAAACTGTTATTAGCTTGTTGTATGTAGAGTTTGATATTTCGAGCAATGAGAGAAATGGTAAAAGGATTCGCCTTGATTTTGTGTTTGTGATTAAAAAAGTAATAATTTATAAATGTCACTGAAATTAGTTAAGTACAAAATTATATTTTAAAGTTTAAACATACTTTATAAGGGTTTTGAAATATTTCGGTTTTGTCTAAGTATTATTTGCTAAATGTTATTTGTTTTTAATTACACAATAATTTATTTGTTTTTTCCACAATTATTCTACGCATCTATTGTTTGAGCAATAATTATTATTTTGTCATAAAACAAATTCAAAAGTTAATTAAAAAAGAAAAAATTAAATACTTTAATTCAAAATCATAACTAAATATAAAGTTTTATTTAAAAGCTTTATAAAGCTTTCATAAAATTATTTAATAATAAAAATTCTACAAGCAGTTTTGCTTGAAGAATGTAGTTTTTTAGTTTTAGACTTGAAACAAAGAGACAAATTTGAATAATTAATTTAAATTATATGAAACTAAAAAAGTAAACTCGATTTTTTTGTTTATGAACTTTGTTAATTCCTTAATTTAATTAATTTAAATTTAATCCAAAAACAAACAAAATTAAAAAGTTCGTTTATATATTATTATTTTTTACTTTAAATTTAATCCTATTGCAGTATTTACTACAATTTAAAAAAAAAACCAAAAAAAAGTTTCTGGGTATTATGCTGTTGACTTTGTAATTAAAATGATTAGATATGGGAGTTTCTTGTATTTGCAAACTCTCAAATACAAGTTAGTAAAATAAAATATTGTGTTATACACGTATACTAATGCATATGCGTAAAAAAAATAAAAATTAGAAAAACCAATTTGAAAATGGTAAAAACGAAGATAAAGAATTTTTAGCAGCATTTGTTGTGGCGGCTGCGGCAGCCGCAGCAGCTGCAGCCGAAGTAGACGCCCCTAACGAAGAACTATTGAAGGCGGCTGCAGCGGCTTGTGAGGAAGCCGAAGCGGACGAAAAGGGTTGTTGATGTTGCTGCGCTAAACTTGTTAAAAGTTGAGCAAATTCTTGTTGCATGTGCAGACGTTGTTGAAGCAATTCATAATGATTTTGGGGTTTGTTGTAAACAAATTTTGATGATGTTTTTATCATGGTGGAAGAATGCGGATTTGTTGAGGAATTATTCGAATTAGATGAAAGCGACGAATTATTTAAACTATTTGACCGATGTTGTTGTATCAATGATTGTTGCTGCTGTTCTTGTTGTTGTCTTTGTTGTGATTGTTGTATAATTGTTGTTGTTGTAGTTTTGGTTTTCTTATTTTGTTGTTGCTGTTGAGATTGATTGCTGTTGTTATTGTTGTTGTTGTGATTATTAACGAGGGAATATTTTGAATTAATTGTAGCTGCCGATGTGCAAGTTACAGTATTCGATTGTGTGGTAATAGATGATGTACTGATTTTTGACGAAGCGTTGGTCGATGAAAGATCTGGTAGAGTTGGTGCGACGGTTGAAGAGTCTTTTTTTAAATCATTACTTTTTGCGGTGGTCAGTTTAGCAGAGGAGGATGTTGTCAAATTTTTTTTATTACTTAAGGATTTATTTAAAGTTGATGCCAAGGTAGTGGTGGTATGGGTAACAACAGCAGTCAATTTTGTTAATAATTACGTTTGTTTAGTTTTGTTTGTCTTAAAACTAACTTGTAATACTCGATTGCCCAATGTGTAGCCGTTCAATGATTGTATAGCAAGTACAGCTTCTTCATAATTTGTCATGGTTACAAAACCGAATCCCTTACATTTGTTTGTCTGTAAATCTCGTATGACCTAAAACAATCGTTAAGATATGTATATGTATATTTGCTTATTAATTCATTTGAACTAACCTTAACGGATTGCACTGCTCCAAAAGGCCCAAATAGTTGCCATAAAACATTTTCTTCAGTTTCTTGTGCCAAATTATAAACAAAAATACACCAACCAGAGCTGTTGATAGGATTACCTGGCAACATGCTATTCGCCAATATATCACTTGTTAACGGTGAATATCGCGATATAACAGAACTTTAAACAAAAAAATTTTATATAAAAATCTTAATTGAATTTTGTAGCATTCGAGTATAATATCTAGTTGTAAGTTATCACATTAAAAATTAATATAAAATCCTTTGACGACCGTAATAAGGCTGATTAGTCTACGAGTATTTCTATTTTTCGCCATTTTTTATGTTACTATTTTAATTTTTGCCAGTTTTTCTCTGAACTTTATTTTAAACTTTTAAATTTTTGTGAATTTTCGGTTTTTGATTAAATTTAGATTTTCACTATAAAGTCAAATTGTTAAATGTTGTATTTTTAATTAAATATTTGAAAAACGCTTGATTATAAATTTTGGAGTTTTTGAAAAATTTAGCTTATTTAGGTGATTTGTCGATATTTTGGTAAATTTCTGATTATATGGTGAGGTTTTGCCGTTTTCCCCCTTATTGATTGTGTTACATAATTTTCGTTTTAAGCTCACAGGGTTCAGCCCAATAGGATCTGAGAGACAATAATCAATCACAAAGTGATACTTAAAAAATGTAATTTAAATTTAAGGACCAAGCACAATTCTTAACTTCAAGATATGATTATTTGCTTATGTCCCTGCCGTTTAGCGTCTTTAAAAGCGCAAATTTAGCTAGAGGTCAATGAAATAAACAGTTATGTAAACGAAACTGTTACAGCCTGAACAAAACAACATTTGAAAGCGCTCAATATACGTGTATAACTGACACACAAATTAAGTATGTATAAAACCCCCACATAATTAATGGTGAGCAATAAGAATTTAAATAAAAATCAAAATGAAAATATCCAAATATCAAATGTTTTTTGCTATTGTGCCAAATTTATGTCATAAGGAAAGAATAGTGTTGTAGTGTTATTATAGCATAGTAATACTACAATGTTTTAGTTTTAATGTTTTTCTTACCTATATCTCCCAGCTGCTGTTGGGTGAATAGCAGCAGCTGCTGCAGCTGCCGCCGCACCAGCAGCACCAGCTGGAAATCCTCGGGTTCTGGGATTTTGAGGTGTCAAATAAGCAGTCAGTGGTTGAAAAGCTTTATTGTTACTGGGATTATTAGCAAACTTTACCACAATAGGTTCCGTGGCATTTTTTGGTATAGTACCATTTAAAGCTTTTATAGCTTGATCAGCTTCATGACGTTGATCGAAACGTATGAAACCAACTCCCTTAGAAAGACCTGAAAAAATAAATAAACAAATTAAGAAAAATATAAAAGTATTTTATTGAGAAAAACAACAATATAAAAAAAAACAAAATTTATTAAAAGATAAATAATATGTTTGGTTGTAAGACTTGAATAATTGTTTAAATGTTTTTAAGTTAATTGGACTGTGAAGAATTTAAAAATTTATTTATGAATTATTTAGTGAAGGAAAAAAAATAATTAAAATAACAAAACATACCCTGATCAATAGGTCCGGCTTTACGGAACAAAACGTTTTGTGTAAATGAAATAAACAAAAATAAATTAATTTATAAAAAATAATTATGAAAAAAATGGAAAAATATTTTAATCCTTATTTTAAACATATAATGTAACATAATATAGCAAAATTGTCTTCTTTTATATTTCAAATCGGCTGTGGCTGAATGTTTAAAAAAAGCTTTAAGTTTACATGACTAAATTAAAATTTACTAAATCAAAACTAAAAGTTGCTTAAAAGTACACCTTGATGTTTTATTTTGAAATTTAGCACTTACCCGTTATATTGTCACATAAAATTCTTGAGGTAATTATTTTTCCATATGGACTAAATAACTGCTCCAAATCTGGTTGTGTCATATTTTTGGGAAGACCAGATACATATAAGTTAGCACCTTTTATTGATTCAGAGCTGGGACGGGCGATTGATACCTAATATATAGCAAATATGAAAAATATACAATAAGTTTACACAGCGCAAGTTTTTTAAAGCAAGTAGGAATTTTGTGGATTAGGAAAAAAACTAAATAAAAAATCAGGCAATAAAACGACTCACCTTAATCGTTTTGTTTTGTAAGCGTAAGCCATTTAAAGAACTAATGGCCTTTTCTGCGTCTTCCTGTTTGACATAATTAACAAATCCATAACCTAGACTTTGACCTAGAGGGGCGCAATTAAAATTGAAATTAATAAAAAGAAAACAAATTTTATTACACTTTTATCCAACTAACCTGTTACTTTGTCTCTGATTAATTTACAAGATTCCACCTCGCCGAAGGTAACGAAGAGAGCACGAATGTCCTCTTGAGACATGGTTTGTGGCAAGTAGTTGACAATCAAATTGGTTTTTGGGTCATTTTCGTTATTGTTGTTGGTGTTGTTGTTGTTATTCGTATTAGGATTATTGTTATTTTGTGTATTTTGAGCCGTGATAGCTCCTCCATTTTGTTGCTGTTGACCTTCAACCATGTTGTTGCCCGTTGTTGAGCTGGTAGTCATCATTTATAAGTGATTTGATGTTTAATTAAAAAAAAAAAATGCAACACAAATTTGTTGAATTTGATTTAATTTGTATGATTAATTAATTAGTAACAAACTGAGTGTTTTAAAAGGGATAAAGAACTCAATCTACTAAAAAATATTAGGTTTTATAAACGAAAACAATAATTTAATTTTTTCTGTTATAAACGCTTAATTAAAAAATTATTCAAATATAATACTGTCTGTTAATTTTCATGTGTTTTTCTCTTTTTTTTTCTTTTATTTCTTTACACAAAAACTATGTAAACAAGTTTTAAATAAAATGATCTGTAATTAAACGGAAAATAATAACGAAAATTAAATAAAGAATATTAAAGAAATAACACAGATTTTTAGTACAAATACCTTTCTACGTTTTAATGACACTTTCAGTTGATCCTTCTTGCAGAAAAATTAATTTGTTTTGTTTCGTTTTTATTTAACAGAATCAATTTTGAAAAGTTGAAAAGTTCCCTTTTATGTTAAAGAAAAATCGATCCCAATTTGTTACAAAAAACTACTGCAATATAGAAAAAGGTAAATGTTGAACAATATTAGCAAATATTTAATTAAAGTTTTGTTATATTAAAGCGGGATTATGTTTTACTGGTGAAACGTGTTGTTAATTTAATTGAGGCCATTGCTAAGTTTCATTCTTTTGTTATTATTATTATTATTTTCCACATTTGTTTTCTTTTCAGATCTTATTAAGTGTCATAAATTGCTACAAATATAACACCGTAAATACAAATATATACTCGTACATGTGTGTAAAACAAAATGAAAAAGAAGCCATACAAGATTTCAACAAGTAGTCTATATTTTTTGCAAAGGTTTAGGTTGTTAAATTATAGAAATAATTTAGTATTTTGTTTAGCTAACGTAAGATTTATTACAATCTTTTATTTTATTTATGCTTTGGTATTTAAAAGGGGATTCTCATTTTGATTGATTTACACATCAACGTTTTTTTTTATATAAAGAAATCCAAATAAAATAGAACATTACTTAATACAAAATATGAAAACAAGAACAAATCGTGAACATTTGCGAGCGAGTAAATTTACAAGCTAAACGCAAAAATTCAAAATATTATATTTTGTTTATATGTATGTGTATATGTTAGCATATGTACATATGTATTTTTTTAAATATTTTTAGAAATATTTAAAAGAATTTTACACATGCATGAAGAAGTGCTGATGGAAATTTCGTGTAGTAAACACTAGGGCGCATGCGTTATTTTTGAATCAACAGAAGAAAACTTATTTTATATAGATGCACATTTTTATTAATACAAGCAGCTGATTTATAATTTATATTGAGCATTTATGAATATACAGTTATAAAATGAAAAAATATATGAACATAAATAAAATACATGGAAATAAAATCTAAATTTATACTTCAAATGAATAGTAGTTTTATAAAAGCAAAAATGAATTATAGTTAGATTAAAGGAAAAGTTTTGTGCATAAATAAGTAACAATATGTTACAATGTGATAAGTTGTCAAAGGGAAGGACATGAGCTTTCGAAATTAAACAATTATTTTAAAACTATAAAAACATATTGAAATTAAGGTTAGGATTCGTCGTCCGTCCTAAAAATTATTATTTAATTATTTAATGTGAATAAAAATAATTTAATAAAACAATGCACTGTTGTTATCTATATAAATTTGTTAATAATAAATTCAATTAATTTGTAATAATATATATTCTACTTTGTTATTATTTTATTTTTGCATATGATTACGAAACACCACTACACGATTTGATTTGATTTGTTTCCCAAAATTCAATGTGTTGTTATAATTTTTCACAATATTACTGTTTTTCATATAACAGAAATTGAAATGGACATCAAACAAAATTTATAACGTTTAATTTTAGAAAAATTAACAAAAACTCAGAATTAAAACGAAATAAACGAAACAAAAATAAAATCAAATCAAACGTAAAGCCGAAAATTAATTAAAAACTGAAGAGGTTTGTTCAACTCAATAGAACCGAAATAAACTAAATTATATTTTACGTTTAAACGCACAAAAACCATTAAAATAAAGAGAAAATAGAAAAGTGTGGTGTAAAAAAAATTCACCACAGCGGGAAAATGTCCCTGTACACTCATACAAATCTTTGTTTTGCAACAAGACCGTTCTAACTCCAATTTTTTTTTAATTTTTCAGGGTTAAGAGAACCGCATTAGGTAGACTCTTACAATTTACACACATGCTGTACAAAAGTGGCCGCTATAGCTGCTACAAAGACTAAAACTTATAGGGTGTTCCGAAGGAGACGTATTTACATATGTATATGTGTTTTTTTTCTTGAACTGTAGGAGGCAGCCACTTAAAATTTGCATACAGTAATTATAATAATTTATAAACAAGTAAAAAAATTAAACCTAAAAATGGCCTAATTTTTGAACCATAATAGGTAGACTCTTAAAATTTTTACAGAAGGTGCTTTATATGGCCTTATGTTTCGAAATGTAATATGTAGGTACACTCTTTAAATTTTGACAGTAGATGTGTTGCCAGGGCTGCTATAAAAATTACTAAAAATTAAAGGGTGTTCCTACAGTGACATGTTTTTCACGTATATTGCCTTATTTTTTTTAATCCTAAAAGGTAGACACTAGATATATTTTTTGAACCGCAATAGGTAGGCTCCTGATATTTCCATAGAAAGTGTATTACGATGGTCGCTATAAGAACAATTACTAAACTTTAAAGGGCGTTCCGATAGCAATGCGACATTCGCAAATATGACTTTGATTTTTTTAACGTAAATTTATATAGACCGTGTAAATTTATGTTCGCTATTGCAAAAATATAAAAAAGCAAGTAAGAGTGTATACCACGGTGATATTATTTACAGACATCTACAGCATTATCCATATTCTTAACTCTTAAATTAAAAAACAAATTACGTTGGCTACAATTGTCGCCGTTTAGTCAGTTAATTAATGATATTACCACAGCTCTAACATTGTTGTAGAAATACGTATTTTGCTTTTATAAAATTAAATATCTTTTTCAAAAAATAATATATTTCTTCCAAAACTCTTTGTTTGTATATGAATTTGTAATTTATAATTTTGTGACATTTTCTTTTGTTGTACAAAACTAGCTATCCCCGGTGTGCTTCGCTACACCCATCCACAAAAAATACAATAAACACTTCCAGTATTATTATATAGTCTGTATTTTGCTAGACTATGCACAATAGTATGAGTGTTACTTGTGCAAAGTTTTAAGAATATGCCTAATGTAGTTCTTTAGGTACACGAAAATAATTTTTCACTTTGTATAGGAGGTACCACTCCCTTCATTCAAATTCAGTCTGTGCTTCTCGACATAATGTAACTTAATATGGGGGTTATTGATGCAAAATTCCAAGGCGCTATTGCAGTTCTCTAGATACAGGATAATAATTTTTTACTTTGTATGGGGGGTACCACGCTCACGGTCCCAATTCAGCCTATGTTTCTCTAGAGTATACGCATGGGGTTTACTTTTACCCACTTTGAAGACCATACCTATTATAGTTCTCTATATACGCAATAATAATTTTTCACTTTGTATGGCAGACTATGCGCCTTAGCATAAGGGCTTCCCTTGCAAAGTTACAGTTCGCCAGGAACACGATAATAATGTTTAACTTTGTATGGGAGGTACCACGCCCGCTATTCTAATCCAGTCTGTGCAAAGAGTATCCTTTGTGCCTTAGCACAAAGGCTACTCTTGCAAAGTTTCAAGGCGCTATCTATTGCAGTTCGCCAGGAACACGATAATAATTTTTCACTTTGTATGGGCGGTACCACGCCAACTATTCCGGCTATAACTCATGAACCAATACACATACAGAGACCTTAGTACATAAAAACCTTGGTATTGACGTCACCTTTCATATAAACTTTGCAGAAACAAAATCGGTTCACGCATTCCAGAGAACATCAATTGCTAACACAATGCAACTTTTTTTTATATATGTACATAAATATGTAGATAAATTGTCGCATACAAAAACAGAAGTTAGCCTAAGTTGACTACAGCTACAACGGTGGTGTAGCTATGTATTTGTAAATTTTTTTATAAATATTTTTTAAAAAATTTTCTTTTAAATTTATTGATATTTTTTTTAATTTAGGACCTTCCTGCAATTTATATTATAGTTAGAATGGTCAGACTAAAGCAAAAAAAAATCCTTAAACAAAATTTCCTCACTTTTAACTGCTCCTAGTTACCAGTGGGCACCCTGGGTATAAAAATATGTTACTCTATATACTCTGTTACTCTATATATTACTTTATATAAATATATTCTTAATATTAAAAATATGTTATTATAAGAATTTTTAGAGAGCTACGTCCGTCTCTTCGTATCTATCTACAAGGTAGTTTCAATTTTAATTTAATTTTCTATTTAAACAAACTTATCAAGGAAACACGATATGAGAAATTTTAATTTTTATATTTCATGGAGATAGAGCTTTTTTTGAAATTGTTTTACAGAAAAAAAAGGCTTTTATTAATGTTTAAAAAAAAATTGTTTTTTAATTTAAACAAAAAAAATTGTTTTTAATTTTTTTTTTTTTAATATAATACGACCTTCCTGCAATCTATATTGGGTAAGAATGATCAAACTAAAGCAAAACAAATTCTCTAGCCCATCGCAGGTGGTTATTGATCCCCCGAGATCTGTGTGCACTCCATACGATCTACTGGTCGCGGTCTAATACAAAAAAAAAAAACCTGAAAAAAATGTTTAAAAAAATATAGGTAGGAGCGACTTTTTGCGCGCTGCCTTGAATTGAGTGGCCTGATGTTGTTGAATTTCATTAGCAAATTTTTCGAAACTATGCCTGATAGATTGGTGTGCTTAAATTTTCTGTATCTTTCCGGGTACCTTGGCAAAATTGATTTCAACCGAACACAGACGGATAGACGGACTTCGTTAAATCAACTTCTCCATTTATAAGGATCCAGAATATATATACTTTATGGGTCGGAAATTAATATTGTATTACACACACAATAACAAACTTAGATAAACATCCTTTCTACCTGTGGTGAAAGGTATAAAAAATTAAAGACTTTTGCGAAAGTGACACAAATTTTACGTATGTATGTATGTATGTATGTATGTATGTATGTATGTATGTATGTATGTATGTATGTAGCGAGAGGACACTTTAAATATACACAAAGTATGTATAAATTTGTCCCCTATAACAAGAACAAATAATAAAACCATAACTTTAAAGGTGTTTAGATAATGACACGATTTTGCATATAAATGTATATTTGAACAGTTATAGGCTGACACTTAAAATTAACACAAATTATATTCTACAATATCTACTTTAGCAACAAGTAACGAAAATAAATTTTATAAAAGTAAAAGGGACTTCCCTAGATGTCTCTTCTAAACGGTATAGCAGACAGTTGATATTTATACAGGGTATTTAATACTATGCTCTTGTATAGAAATAATTAAAAATTAAGACATGAAAAAAATAAACAACTTGTATTTTAAAGGTTGGTCTGAACATCGTACGAAACTCTATGCGTCTCAGTCTGTCTCGCACTTGACTGATTTATTTAATTTGTTTTATTAATCTTTAGCTTAAAATGAAACTTTCAAATGTATAAATAAATTAAAGATTTGCTGCAATATCACAACTAAACATGTCTAAGTTTTCTCGGTAAAGTCCTTTCATATTCCAATTGATGGTGTTCTTTTTGAAATTATTAGGATCGATTCTATAGACATTTCTGTAATTTTTCTTACTATTAAA